>CM050650.1:79828458-80081674 GCA_027574665.1 Rhynochetos jubatus | reverse complement strand
AGAAACCAAGGCATTCTCTAAGCACTCTTTGGCCTAATACAGAAGTCTAGTTGCAAAATGACAGGGAGCCACATGTGCCATGTGCCACGTGTGCCAATGACAGGGAGATGAGCTGAACTATGTGGTAACCTAGGGAAGTGTATGAGGAACAACTGCTTCTGTAAAGTTGTTGTCTACATTACAGAGTGTGTCAACCTGGATAACATGTTAAGTACAAGGAAAGTAAACATGATTTGGATGAAGACATGTATTTTCACTGGCTGTTTTATATGAATTGAAACACTTGGCATCTTGTTGACTGTTCACAAGTAAAATACTACTTCCAATATGCCTCAAATCCCAGAACAAGGTATGACTTGATGGGGATAGTGGTATCCCCAGTAATGCAATGGAAATAACTACCAGGAGGTCTAAACCTGGTAAGTGGCTCAGTCTTGTATCCATCTGGCATTACTGAAAATATAAATGGCAAAAGTCTGTTTAAAGACAATTACTTTGTGTTGCGATACTTCTGGAGCTCACTGGTATGTTTTAAAAACTTGTTCCTTGTGCCTCATCTTAATCATTTTCTTATAATTAAAACTGCAAAATTCGCAATAGCTTTTAAATTGGGATGTGGCACTTTAAAGTAGGTTTAGCTCCTTGGTGTTTAAGAAGTTGCATTGGGCTCCTTTGGAAGGACAAAGAAAACAAATATTTATGGATTATATGTAGTAACTTTTACCTGGTTAAACCCAAGATAAAAGTGGATATATTTCTCTCATGTTCTTCCCGTTGGGAAGATATTTTTCTTTGGAGATTTTAAAACTGTCAAGGATTCATCCTCTCAAAGTTGTCTTTTTCCTTTGTCGTATGCAGAAAGAGACCGTGGCTTAAAAACAAATATAGTAAGGACTGGCTGTTTGTTGTCCTGTTTTTCAAAACCTCCAAAGGTATTTGTTTACACTTAAATATTCCGTAGTTGACCTTAACAGATAAACTTTAGCTTTCTTAAACAGAGTGTATGCACTAAAGAGAATTCAAAGGTAATTTTTAGGGAGAACCACAGAAGGATATCCACATGCACAAAATATGTCTTGTTAATAGAATATATATTTTATATCATGTCTTTTTATTTTACTTTATATAACGTAGGTCTTATACATTCAAGATACAAGAAAAGGCAGTACGTCAGTTCAAAATTCTGAAGTTAGATTAAAAAAAGTGACATACTTTAGAGTATGAATGAGGACAGATTTCTATTTTGGGTTTCTTTTTAAAGAGCACAATATGTAATTATAATTAGTTGATTGGCAGTCCTTCAGTATGGTGATTTTAAAACGTTACACAATTTGTTCTACAGTTGCTTTTCAGAGTTACATGACTGCTAATTTTAAAGAACTATAAAGTTTGAGATATGTTATACTTTAGGGACTTGAATAGTTAAAAACCATATTAATTTCCATTTTAACTTGCATGTTAGCCCTTAAGTATGAAGAATCATGCAAAAAAGTCTGACACATAATGTTGAGAATATATCTAAAGGGGTCTGGTCTGGACATATTTATGCAGACTATTTCCAGGAAATTTTTACTTGTTGTACTGAGAAATAGATTTTCATCCTGAAAGAAAACATCTGTGGTCTGTTGAACCTTTCTGCCTGCATAGAGAGCATGTAGCCTTCTACCCACTATACGGGACAGAAGAGATGAGCACTTACATGTAAAAATTAAAGTAAATTTTATTAAATTAAAACGATAGTTGGAAATCCTGTTTTAGAAAAGATGGCTATATAATTTATGGTATGCTTCACATTGTATTATTTCTGCATACTTCATGTTTCATAAAACTGATTACCTGCCTACTTATTTGCTGTCTAATAAATGTTACTCAAATTTATTTCCTTCTGCTGAGAATTTGTCTACTGCTATTGATTGAATGCTTCAATTTTTATTAACATGGTTTCTTCCTTTGTATTTCAGTAGTTTTCTCTTTTTTTTTTTTTTTTTATTCTGTATGAAGAGACAAAGTAAAAAATATCATGCCAAATTTCGTAATATTTCAAAACCTAGTTTGTTGTCTACAGATGAAGTAACTTGGATTGTTTCCGTGGGTTGTTTTTACTGCCCTTGCAGCACTTCTAAACCAGCTCAACCTCTCTTTGCTATTATCAGTTCCAAGTACACACTTTGTTCTAGTGACATTTTTAAAGGATCTTTTGTGCCCTAAGGTATGTTAGACATAATATTTATCAGCTTAGCTCTACAGAAAAACACTTAAGTCCTTTGGCTTCAGGAAAGCAAGTTTGGTGATCAATCACCAAACTGCAAAGAAATACCTGTGTAACAGATACATATTCACCTATTTCACTTGGCCTTGCAAAGTCTAAATTAAAACTGTAGATGTTAGGCATTGGGTCATTAAATGATTCAACTGTTTCACCCTTAGCTTCCCTCCCTAACCATTTTGCCTTTTCTTATTGCTTCCTGAAGATCTGTCTGTGTAATTGTTAGAGTATTTATATATCAGTGTTTGCTTACAGATGTCTTCAGGTCTCTGACCTACGTAAGGGTTAACCTAAGAAAATATATTACACGGATTCCCTAAGATGACATTTCTGCTGTTAACCAACTGTTTTAATCGTACTGAGATTTGTCTGGCTTACTTTGAGAGAAAGCACAGCCTTTCCAGCATCATTTTGTCTCACTGACCTTTAGTTCCAGTCTAGAATTTCTTCACTGTATTTAGGCAACTGTAATTGTAGCATCTCATAAACTGCTGGACAGGAGGCAGTACCAATGCCACCATCGCAATGTGAATAATGAAGATAGTAGGAATGCAGAGGACATGCCTGTTTTTTACTCAAGTGTGCAGACCATGAGCTGAATGAGAAAATGAAAATATCATATCCAGGGTCTAGAAGAATACCATCTAAAGGGAGAACTTCCTTGACTGGAACTTGACTGAATGAGTGGTAAAGCTAATTTTTTAAAAAAAGTTATCGAGCTATTGAATTCCAACAAACTTCTTTTGTGCTATATAAGTAAGGCTTATGTAACTTTAAATATATAGGATTTTATGATTATTGAAAATAGTGTAAATCAAAAATATTTCTGCTAAAATAGATGGAATATCACTGTTATAAAAATTAAGGGAAGCAACTGCAGCATTAGGATGCCCTAATATTCAGGGAAGGAAGACTAGGTCAAGATATCTGTGAAGATGCAGGCAGCTGAAGCACAGTTCCTTTCTGTTTATGCCCTGTTTTCCTTTCTTATTTGTATTGAGAATTCAGTGAATGATCTTTCAAAAGGAAATGGGTTACATTCCATTTTCCCTCATCGCTTCTTGTCAAATTTTGACACTGAAGGACAGGAATAGATGAACTTCTGTTTGGAGGGAATGTTATGATTTTTATTCCTATTTTCTCATACAGAGTGGATGCTTGTCAGAATATGCTTTTGTTTATATATTAGGGAATTTGGAAGAGAAGAAAGCTGAACCGAAGGAACATATTTGTATGCAATCTCTCTTACAAGCTTCATCAGGACACAAGGTAGTAGTTGTCTCTACATACAGAGGCTCACTACATAGGAAAGTAATGCAGTTGGGTAATGAAATAAAAATGTCACAAGATAAGCCAGAACAAAGTAATTTCTCCCCCAAACTAGTTTTGACTTCCTTTCAGTGTAATTCCTTTCTTGCCTTTCAATCTTACATTGAAACCTACCCATTTTTGCTTGACGATCAACAGTTAACACAGCTTTGTTCTGTAAATCAGCAAAACAAACCCAGCATTTTGAAACTTCATGTTCAAACTTGTGGCAAGGTGTTGGCAGTTGGGGGGTATGCAAGGATGGCCTCTGTGAAAAGAAAGCAGGGGCTAACCCTGTGCGGAACACAGCTGGTTTCAGCCAGTTCTGCAACAGACTCACCACAGGACATGGCTGAGCCTATCTGCAAAGTCAGTGGTGTCTGCTTAATACTGGTAATGTCAACACCAGACACTAAGGTAGGGAAGAGGTGCCCCAGGTTCTGGAGCAGAGATTCCCCTTGTATACCATGGAGAGGATGCCTGTGGAGCAGGTAGTCCCTGCAGCCTGTGGAGGGAACTGTGCCAGAACTGGGTGATTATCCCTGAAGGACTGCAGTCTGCAGACAGGACCAATACTAGAGCAGAGGAAAAGTGTGAGGTGGAGAGAGCAACAGAGTGAAGCTGTTCCATACTGACCATAACCCCCCCATGTCCATTCATTCCCTTGCACTGCATGAGGTGTGGGCTGGAGGAAGGAAAGTTGGGAAGGGAGTGAAACTGAGCCTGGGAAGAAGGGTGTGTGTGGACAAGATGTGATTTTTACTTGTCTTTGTTTCTTACCATTCAACTCTGTTTTAATTGGTGAATAAATTAACTTTCCCCAGGTTGAGTCTTGATGTTAGTTGTTAGTTGTTCATGATGTTAGTTGGTAAATTATCTCCCTGTCTTTATCTTTACGCATGAGCTTTTGCATCTTGTATTCTTCTCCTGCCCTGTTGAGGAAGGGGAGTGAGATAGTGGCTGTGTGGGTGCCTGGCAGCTGGACAGGCTCAACCTACCACAAAACTATAATGCGACTTGTGTTCTTAATAAAAGTTTAACAGCACCATGGCATTACTTGGAATAATACATGCAAATTTCTGCATAAACATATAAAGGAATATTTAAATTTTTCAGTCTGTTGTTAGTAGTTAAAAGTGTACATTGAGATAAAATGGTGACATATCATCATTTGCAAGTATTTCTTTCCCTGGTGAGCTCTGTTTTTGAGGATTTTGTACCATAATGAAGTACCAGTAAGATGATCACATAAAGAATGTCTAAGAAAGGGTACTACGTTTTCTTAAAAAATCTAAAATTGTGAAAGTATGCATTGATTAACATTTCAGTGGTCCCACTACTTATAAAACCCCTGTGTTTTCAGGTTTTGTTAGAAAAACTGAGCAATTGCCAAGTTGTATAAACTTTAGCAGGTAGTCCTGGTTAATATGAGCATATTCTATTTCAGTATGCACAAAATGTTGACTGATTTATTATGTGGCTTGTTGGTTCTTTTCGGTCAGGAAAGAAGTGAACCTAACATTGCTCTGTAATGGAAGATTTTCTCTGAGGTGTTGAGGAAAAAAAAAAAAGACTTCTGGAAATAAAGCTTTATCATCCTTCATTATTTCTAATGATTTATAATAAAGCATCTGAAAGGTGACACTTGTTTAAGCTAGGAGTAGTGTAACCAAGATGTCCAATACTAAGTTGAAAGACTAAATTACTTCACTCTCCACAGTTAAGCAAAATTGGAAGACCCCTTACAGTGAGTAATTTCCTTTAAAAGCAAAGAAATTCTAAGAAAAAAGTACTTAAAGATCTCATTGGGGCTATAAAGAATGCCAGCAGTTAAAATATGAAATATTAATAGTTAGGTTGAAGAGTTAGTCTAATGAATATTTTATTATTCAATCCTATTTCCTTTTGTGTCTCTTATTTTTGATTTTTTCTTTTCTTAACTACAAGTAACATCGTGAAGTTATCTTTTGGGGTCAAGCCTTTTATTTTCTCTTTCTCTGGTTGTTCCTCCTTTATTTATTTATTTACTAGCTTACTGCTAATAAAAGCACTTAGAAGTCTGTCTTCTAGTGTTTTCTTTTTCCCTGTGCACTCCTGACCTTCTCTTCTTTCATCATGCAAACTTCTCCCCTGACAAGCATCAGTCTGAGGTTAGTTGGTACACATAAAAACAAACTCACAATATCACAACACAAATTGAAGAAATGGTATTTATGCTTATTTTTAAGGTTACCTGGGGTTTCACATTAGCTAAAAAACCCCAAAAAAGTATTTCAATTGCTTGCCATTTGAGTTGATATTTGCTATGCTGAATGGTTGCCTCTGGAAGACTATTTTCTGAGAAGCTCAGTCAGGAGTGTTTTAGACAATTCAGCCAGTGAGGCTTGGGACCACAGTTAATATTCTGACCCTGCTTTATACTGACCCCTCCTGCTGTCATGCGTCTGGCATTCTGACATTTTTGAACAGGGATCCTAAATTATCATAAGGCATTGCTTTTATTTCTTCCATAAAAATGTGTTTAACCATTATTACAGAATGAAAGTTTTGGGAAAAAAAAAATCCACAGCCCAAATCTACTCATAGGACCATCTTTGTTTTAGTAGCTGTTATCTCCCAAAATGCTACCCTCTTTGGGCATCATAAAGTTTCTCTGAGATCACTGACGACTAGTATATGCAGTTCTTTAACAGAGTAAACATTTTTCTGTACTGATGCCAAAGGTGCAAACTCATAGAAAAAGGGTTGACTTTGACTGTAATACTGACTTGTGTAAGCAACCAAAACATGTCTCAGTACTCTCAGTAATTTTTTTTCCCCTGCCCTTTTTGTCTAAACTATTTCAGGCAAGATGGAGAAGGATGTATATTGTCATATGAAGAAGAGATGAATTGCACAACAGGCATTAAGATTGTTATAAAAGAAGTCAGAAAAGGTTTGAGATAAACTGGAAACTGACATTTAAACTCTGGAAAATGAGTCTCAGGAGGATAGCACTGACTTCAGTACGAACTGAGGAATAACCAGAGAAGGAAAGTAGCTGACTTGACTTGTTAAAAGAAGCCTCATCCTCTGTAGTGTGGCAAGGTGCTAGAATGACCATATGAATATTTCTCACTTTTTTTACTTAACATATACATCAGGTGTGTCTCTTTTTAAAGAAAAATGTGTATTTTATATTTCCTAATATCCAGAAATATTCAGAAAACACCTACATGAACTATGAATCACAAAAAAAAAAATCATACTATCACAATCATACAAGCTTTCCCCTAAAAGAAGTAAGAGATGAATGTCATGTGAGACACATTGCACTATAACGTGTCACCAAGTTTTTTTCTTTCAGGCACCTGTATTCAGGTATTTAGGCACTACAACAAAGAAACTGGTGTAGGACTGGAGTAGATATTTCACTCTTGAAGAGGAAACATTTCTTTTCCTAAATAACATGGCTGTCTTGGTATATCAAAATAATAACTATCATATAAGGGGAACAGTCCCTTGGGTGACTTTGACCAGCTCTGCTCTCTATCTTCCCCTTCTGCTGCTTTGTTTTCCTTTAAGGAATGTTCACTTTATCTTCACTGACATTTTAAAGTCAGGTGGTGACTTTTAGTTTTCTACCCAGCCTGCGAGTTTCTTCAGTGCCCTCAAGAGTGCTCTTGACTTCCTCATCAAACAGTAGATGCCTCAGTCTCACCTAGAGGTCACAGCCACTATGGAGATACTGCAGAAATAATCATCAGTATATTTGTAATATTTCTTCTCTCACAATCTACTAAAAAGTTGAAAATAACACTGGCAATCTATTTGATTGTAAAGGGGATGGGCAAAAGGGTTGAAGCTTCTAGTGCAAATGAATTTTGTTCCTTCTGTTCTCCCTATCATATTAAGAGGGAGAGAAGTATTATTATGTTTCTTCTTTAAGAAACTCACATCCTCACAGTAAGTGGATGGGAAACACTGTCATGGTTTTTTTTGCAAAATTAGCTTTACAATGACTGTTTGAGTTTTGGAAATTTTGATCTTTATTTATGTAAGGAAGATTTTTTTTTAAATAAATTCTATTCATTACTATTAGGATTTCTAATTTTTAGAAATCTGATTTACATTTCCATCATATATTCTAAGATATTAAACAAGTCCTGCATCGTATCAAGAAGGAAACCAATCAGAAGACCTTCAGAAGACAGAAGGCTATCACAACATTAATGATGATTGCCTTTCTTCCTTAGGATTGGTTAATTGGTATTCTAATTAGATTCAGTCAGAAACCCTAAAGTGAAATTTGTTATTACATGGAAAGCCATGCTGCTTCTAGTTTTGCTTCTAAACTAATGATGTTTAAAAGACAGTGCCTGCCCTTAGAGATGTGCAGAACAATTTAGATTGGAAAGGGTCTCTGACGGTCATTTGGTCCAGCCTCTGTCTCAGTGCAGGGCCAGATTTGAGCAGGTGGATTGGGGCCTTGTCCATTTAAGTCTTGAATATCTCCAGGTATTTCGGAACCTCTTTGGGAAACCTATTCCAGGGCTCGTGAATCTCACAGGGAAGATATTTTTTACCAGAATCTACTCAGAATTTCACTTGTTACAACTTATGTTTATTGCTTCTTGTCCTGTTATTGTGCACTCCAAGAAAAGCCTGGCCTTGTTTTCTCTATACTTTCTTATTGGCCAGACAGATCATTAACCACAATATCAAATCTATTAATAACTTTGAGGTGTAGATATCAAACCTACACTGTCAAGACAATGCCTGTACTTTTAACTAGTCTGTATTGAGAGTAACAGTGTTTCTAACTAGCAAAGGATTAAGTCTTTGTG
The DNA here is from genome assembly GCA_027574665.1 of Rhynochetos jubatus. Classification (NCBI taxonomy): domain Eukaryota; kingdom Metazoa; phylum Chordata; class Aves; order Eurypygiformes; family Rhynochetidae; genus Rhynochetos; species Rhynochetos jubatus. The sequence continues at coordinate 80,073,274 of CM050650.1, read as the reverse complement.
TCTTCATAGAAGCCATCAGTTGTTCTTTTAATCTGATAATTTTTAACTACAGTTTAGAATTCCAATGTCTTCTGTTATTATGTGTTTAGCTTTTACGATATGAACTAGCTGCAAACAGCCCTCAGCAGCTCCTAGAAATCTTAAAATAAATATGCTCCTCATGACTATCGATAAAATGGAAAGTTGGATGTAATTGTAAGGGGCTGCCGTATTACTGATCTACTATGTTGGCATAATGCACATTTTTCCATATGGTGAGGCAGGACTCTTCCAATCATTATATGCTCTCATTCAGATTCTGCCTGCTGCAGGAAATTAGCACTCTTCACACTTGTTTAGGCTTAATAAAAATCATTTTTGCTAAAGCACAGGGATAAGGTCACCATCTGCCACATGAAAATGCCAATTTCAAATGAGCAGCAGTCAAAAGAGAGTGTCTTTCATTTTTAGACACTTTCAGAAGGAACTTAATAGGAGAAATCTTAATTGATTCCGACACCTATCAGACCACAGGATAAGGTTAAGATATCAGATTTTCAGATCACCTGCTCTCATTGCAGATGCGTACTTTTTTTCTTACAGTGTTATGAGTGTTTAATGGAGTACATTTCTATTTTCAGCTTTGTTCACATTTTAGAATATCTGACTATATATAGTATCCTTCTGGAAGTCCTTCCCTAAGCATGAAGGCAATAGATCAAATTCATACCTAGGTTCAGTGATTCAGCACTTACCAGCTTTGATTTTTATCAGTTATTTTAAACTATCTAATCCATACATGTATGTGTTGAAATATCTTGATAAAAAGGTCTTTTATAAATTTGCAGTCTCTATCAAAAACCTTTAATTATAGCAAAGTAAAGCATATATATATGTATATATATATATACATCATGATATTTTTCTCCCAGAATAGATTACACCTACGCCTTCCATGAGTTACAAAGAACATTTACACTTATTTATTCAGAGTGCATCTGCTAAATAAAACATATAATTAATGATGGCAGAATGCATGATTGAATATGGCCTTTTCATGACCAGAGTGTTTGTGCTCTAATAAAGGAGATTAAAAAATGCAACTACATCTGAGGAGTTGAAGAGCTCTCTTACTCACTTAACTTTGGAAACATCTGCTTTTCAAAATTATACTCAAAGTTCTGTAGTCTTTCAAAACAGGAAAACAAAATTTACATGTGATTATATTTTTAAGTCTCCTTAGTTTAAAAACTGTCTGGTCATGATAAGGTTGTTTGAATTAAATGTAAGTAGATTCAATGTTGAATGCAATAAGTATATTCAGTCACTAGTTCTTTAGTCATTTGTTATATACTGATTTTTAAAAAGCCATATAGTTATCACCATCTGCTTGGGAAAATGAAGTAATCCAGGAATTAATTAAAAATAACAAAAACCCTAATCACTGACTACTTTCTAGTTTCTCAAAACACAAAGATCACAAAGCTACAGACTGAGGACAGAGTCAGGCTGATGATTGGCAGTCTGGGATAGCAGAGAGATAAAAGTTACTTATAATGGCAGAAATGTATTATGGACAGAATAAAACTGCGACAGATTGTTTTCACTCCACTTGTTACAAAATTCTATATTTGTGTTTGACGATATCATGTATCCTAACATGAACTCAAAAATACTGGGTGATTTTCTGTTTGGCCAATGAGGAGTGACACCACTTCTTAAATTGCTTCCCTTTGTCATTGGTGGTTTTGGCTCTACTCAGAATTTCAATGCTGACCTCTAAGCATTTCCAAAAAATTATACAGGTAGGTTTATGAGCTGGATGTTTGCTTTGCTCTCACATAATTTTTTGGATTAGATGATTGTAAGCATAAGTTGCCCTTTATCTCAAATGTGATAAGCTAATGTCTTTATTGATGGCCCTAATGTTGCAGCTGTTGTAAAGCCTTCATTTGCTTCAGCTCTATATTCAGCAAAATATTCTAGGTGACCTCATAGTTTACTTCTAGATGCTATTTTTTAAAAAATAAAGCGTTTACTGCTTTAGGATCAATTCTGACAACTGAAAAAAAAATCATAAAAATGTAACAGCAGTATGGTTTCCCAGATTAAAATGGCAATCAGTCTCCAAGTGCGTTAGTCAGTCTTTTTAATCTGTTCATTACTAAAGGGCCTCTTTTTGTCAGCTGTGGTCTTGACTCTTAGCGTTTCTTAACCTTGTAACATTTTTTCCTTGTCCTTCCTCTTTCTTTTCTGAGATGCTTTTATAGGTGATGTTCCATTTTCATACTGTTCACTTCCTCCTTTAATTATATGGGGAATATAAATCCCAGCAGAGACAGTAAAGAGGAAAGCATGCATTCATCATATTTTTAAAGCCATTTCCCGATTTCTTCATTCTTAGGAGAGGACTTTTGACTTTGTGGCTTGACTTAGGTAAGAAAGAGGTGCATGGATGCATACTGTTTTTTCCTTAGCTCTAGTTCCACATGCCCTACCTAGCGTAAAGCTGCATCATGTATGAAATTAATTGTGTACATATGGTCTGTTTCTGTGGCAATATCATGTACCTGGTGACAGGTTGTGTGCAAAATGTAGACAGGATTTTCAGATATCCCATACTTTGGCCATAAAATGTAGATAAACTGAGCTGTGTCAAGAGACACGCCATTTATAGGGATACTCCTAGCCCTTGCTCTTAAGACAGAAAGGAATGATAACAGCATGAAACTACCACAGAACGTTACTTCTTAATGAGCAACATCTAAATAAAAGCCATTATATTATGGTGTATCAATGTAATAAACTAGTGAAAAAGCAAGCCTAACAGACTTTGCAATTAAAAAGTTAAGGACACTAATTTCCAAGCTTATATTGTTAACACTTCTCTCATTTCCCATTTGGAACCATTTTGTGACACTCTGGAAGCCATTAGACTGACATTTCAGTCATCCATGGAAACTAGATTCAGTATTCTGCAGTAGCAGCAGCAGCTAATGGGGGCTACGATTTTAAGAGTGTCTAGATGTCAGTCTAGCAAAATTTGTCTGCAGGACAGGCTAATAGTGAAGCCCAGTGTCATGCTCTAAGAAAACATGGTAAATCAAAGTTTCAACCTGGCTTTTGAGTATGCTATAGTCAGCAACGACCCCTAGCCTGGGAGCACACAATGCTGCTGCTTACAGGAGCAGCAAAGCACCCTCCTACAATGCAATGAAATCCTTCCCCAATTTAGCATGATTCCAGTACCAGACTGCAGACTCGGTTTAGTCTCTGCTCCTATTCACATTTCTTCCAGCTGTGCCAAGGGTGGCCATAGCCGTATCTGAATGACAGTGTTATGTGCTAGGAGATGAACTAGTATATTGTTTCATTTTGTTCAGCTGCGGCTGAAGTCGTTCCAGTTTAGTTCTAGTTCATGTTCAACAACATTTCAAAATAGCAACTTCTTCTCTCCTTAATAAATAAATAAATACACAGAAAATACAGCTTGAACCAATTTCTGTTTGGGGAAGAAATGAGTTGGCTTCAGCTGACTGGTTGTGCATTTAAGAGGGAGCTACAATGTATTTTTTCACTCATGAACCAGAGTAAAGCCATTAATGGCAGGCCCTTTTCAGCCCATCTTCCCTGACCCCACATGCATATCCACTGAAATAAACCAGAGCAGAATTTCATCCGGAAAAAAGATATTAACATTTGTACAGCACTGCCTGTACTTCTATGAAAAATGGACTCTAAAAATGGTATGGTTCTATATTTAGTGCCTTTCACTTCTATAACAAATATATTCATTTTATAAATAAATATATTATCCTGCCCATCTAATTTAAGGTCTGAGAATTTGTGTTTTTCCCTTGTGTTGTCATCAGTGAAAAAAGATGTGAATTTCAAATTAAGCTCTACTGCCTGTAATGAATTTATATAAGTGTAGTTGCTGAGTGTCATCTTGAATCTTTTGCTTTTTAGGACTTTGTGGGGCTAACAGAAGTTACTTACACACACACACTCACACTCACACACACAGACACACCCCCAGTTAAATGAGCAGAGATTTCTGAAAACCAAGAAAGAATAAGAAAGAATCAATTTTATAAATCTATTATAGAGAAAACATATCCATGTAACTGGAGAATATGCAGTTACGGTGACCATACTAACATAGTTCTGATTACAGCACAGCTTTGGCCTACAGTTTTCTGGTTATACAACCCATTAAACAATGTCCTTCACAGTGATTTTCCTTCCAAAGTCCGTTTAAAACAGGAATTCTTTTCACAGCCAAGACCTCCCTTCTCTACATTTCACAGTCATTAAAAGTATTAAGAGACAGACTTCCCCAAAGCAAACACCTGTCCTATGGGTTCTTTGTCCTTGATCTTTCTTCTTAGCTCTTGGAATGGCTTTAGAATCCTGCATCCTTCAAGCAAAAGCCAAAGGAATATATTTTGCCTCTTGTAATGGGAGTATGTCTTACATGAACCTCATTGTAAATCAATGTAGGTTTTTATTTGCTTGGAAAATATTCATTGATCTATCACTTCAGTGTTAGTGATTTATGGATCTGGTATTTGTATATGCCTATATGAGCCACATTTATGAATTTCTGACAGGAATCTAGGAAGCAGTAATAACTGTAAGAGATCAAGCCTGGTCTACTTACGGACAATATTTTTACTATCAGATACCTGCTTTCATAGCCACTGGTCTTAAATGGAATATATATCTATTTTTTCTTTCTTATAACTTTGAACTTCTTAAAATTCTCACTTGACAGGAAGATGTACTACTGTCTGCTTGTCTTTAAAATCCACATATTTACCTGTTCCTGTCAAAATCACATGATACTAAAACATGGACATATGCAGTTACAGAATTTTTCTCTCTACATTTGTGTGTGAAATAGCGTAGCAGAAAGTGGTAGTATAAATTCAATACTATATTCTAAAGAGTTATTAGTAACTCTTGAAAGCAGTTTTTAATCTGTATAATTCTTCTAAATAGGTCTGAATCACAACTGATCAGCTCTTCAACACCAGCATGCCTGGAAGTAAAACAGGGTTCAAACTTGCATGCAGCAAGTTAAAAACCAAGCATGCATTATATATTCAGAGCTAAAAAATATGTGGATGCTGAAGAAAATAGTTATAAATGTAAATACATTACTATGAAATATTTTCTATATTTTCTTAAAAAGTGATCTATGACTGCTGGTTTTGGCACAGAATTCTTCTGAAACTGTTTAAAATTGAGGGTTAAGAATGCACCTTCTTCAAGTATGGCCCTACTCTCTGTGACCTCAATTCGTGAACTTAATGTAAAGTAGTTATAAGAAAAATAAATATTGATGATATCCTGTTAAGTGAATTAATTTTCTGAAAATTAAAAGATATATATTTACAAGGATTTGAAATTAATACAATATAGGGTTAGAACATAAAGTATAATCAGACATTAAATAAGCTTGTTCCCTGAAGGGCAACCTAATTTCAGATAGGTCAGGACATTCACCTTCAGAAACAGAATATGATTGTATTTTTTAATCCTCTGTCAGCTAAGTGAAGACTTTAAGGAGTTTATTTATACCAAATTATCTTCATGTTGTTGTTACTGCTATGCAAAGGGGCCTTAAAACACAAAATCTGCAGTTTTCTCACTTTAATATTTTCTCCATATTTCCAGAGTGGATGGATGAGGCTTTAGTGTAAATGAAAAAGAGGTCCTAAAAGTGTAAGAATATGACAGTGTCCAGTGAAGCCCAACCACAGCTGTAGTTCATGAAGAAAAATAATACAGCTTTCATCTAAGAACAAATGACTTTCAGTTATTTGTGATATGTAGTAGAGGTCCATCTCTGGTGTCTTGCTAGTTTCATCAGGGAAATCACTAGCATTGGCTTTCAGCCTCTGTTTCAGTAGGGCAGTTTTACATATTTGCTTACTGCTAACTTCCTCTCATTTCTTTCAGCTTTACTGCAGCAATTGAAATGAGGAACAGTGACAGACACAATCTCCATTTTAGCAATAGACATTTAGTTCTAAAATATCATCCTGTCCATGACAGATAAATTATTCAGTGCACTGTTTAATAGTTAGAGCTCTACAGATAGTTTGAATTTTAATTAAATGTAACCTAAATCCAGAATCAGTCTTTAAAGCCTGAGAATGATGTTCTTGGTTTCCATTATGTTAGTACATAATAGTCAATTAATTGTGCATTTCAAAATATAGGTCTGCAGGGGTACTTTTAAAGGAAGAAGGTTAAAGGCTTTGTTTCAAAGTGCCAGTCTATGCCATCCTATCGATATTTGGATTGTGCAGAACAGTCACTGCTAGCATTTATTATTTTGATTTCCTGTTTATTATAGTCTGTGATATGTTAACTAAATTTTTTTTTTCCCACTTTCGTTAGCTCATCTGGAAAAATGCAGATTTGGCAATGTTAAGATCATAGTCTGTCAGAGAAAAGAAAAAGAGCAAAAGGACTGAGTGTTTTTATTATTCTAGTTTTCTAGGGGATTGTGATGTTAACTATAAGTGTCAAACCAGACTTTCCTGAGACTTGACCAATGCAGAAGAATGAAAATTCTGGGAACAGAAAAATCTTGTTCTGAATTTTAAAACAATTTCTATTATTTACATCTGCCTCAAATGAAAATAAAGACAACCTTTGGGGAAAAAAGTAAATAAAGTAGAATTCTTTCCATTCTCAAAGGATAAGAGATGAATTCAGATTATTGCCTTTCAGTATAAATCTAGAAACTGATGTCAGAAGTCAAGTAAGTCATTCTTTAATTATTGTTTGACGGTGAAAGCTTTTATCTTTGTGGAATGAAAAACAAATTCACACATATATCTATGGAGTGAACTTAGAACAACATAATTTCACCTCCTTTCAGCACAGAGTTTATATCTGAGAAAGTTGATAAGTGTGACAGGTTTGGTTTTTTGTGTTGTTGTTTTTTTTTTTTTGTTTGTTTGTTTTTTGTTTTTTTTGTTTTAATTAGAAAAGGTATACTTACAGTCTTCCAAGAACTGTAATTCAACTGGGTCAAGAAATTTCATATGCAAAGTGGCTTCACCTTTCTCATATTATTCTGATTGCTGATAAGCCTAATGACCTTCACATGATATCAATTGGCATGGAATCATTAAAATCAGCTAAATTCAGTCCATCTGTTAAGATTTAGATCAAACATGCTCATATAGCCTTGCCTGTGAATCTCTTTCTTTTTTTTTAATTTATAAAACAAGGGGATGTGTTTTCTCTGTAGCTTTCTCATCTTTTTTTTTTTTCTGTAAGTTCTTTAATAGCACAGCTTTATTTCTTAGTGGAACTCAGCAAAGGTTTTGCAAGAATAGAAGGTGAGCAGGAGTTTTTTTTTCTGGACATCATATTTTTTGCTGAAGTTTCAAATTTGTATATTTTGATGAAAGTGTGAATCTATGCTAATTGGCATAAAGCAGTTTGCTGAGTTGGGAACAGAATGATCAGTCAAATGGGAAAATGGAACATGTTATAAATCTAGTTGTCTCTTATTTTAAAAAGAAAATATGCTGCTTTGAATGGTAAATTAATCAGTACATTATATTTGCTGATTTTGGAATCAATAAAGGATTTTGAAACAAAAATAACTTTTAAACAGCAGTGTCAATTTCAAAGCAAAGGTACATAAAAAAAGTATATGGCTTTAGCTTAGCTAAGGAAAGGAGCTTGTAGTAGGTACTCTCCAGGTACTAAAACTTGGTTTGTTTTACTCTCAAGATGTTATATGTTTATTACTATTATATGTGTTGATTGGAATATACAGTACTAAGGAAACTTATTGTCTGTTCAGGTTATCAATATTTTTCTAAGAGTGTGTAACAGGCCCCTGATTTGTAATACTACATTGATATGTTTGGATCTAAGGGTCATTGAATGGTTTGAGCTTGAAGGGGCATTTAAAATTCATCTAGTTACAACCCCCCTGTCATGGGCAGGGACACCCTCCACTAGACCAGGTTGCTCAGAGCCCCATCCAACCTGGCCTTGAAGTCAGCCAGGGATGGGGCACCCACAGCTTCTCTGGGCAACCTGTGCCAGTGCCTCCACACTCTCTCCATGAAGAATTTCTTCCTGATATCTAATCTAAATCTCCCTGCTTTCAGTTTAAACCTGTTACCCCTGTCCTGTCCCTGTAGACTTTGGTAAAAAGTCTCTCTCCTTCTTTCTTGTAAGCTATCTTTATGTGTTCAAAGGCTGCAATGAGACCTCCCCAGACCCTTCTCTTTTCCCTATGCTGAAAAACCCTAATTTGCTTAACCTTTCTTCAGAGGAGATGTGTTCCACTTCTGTGGCCCTCCTCTGGATCTGCCCTAAGAGCTTCATATTTTTCTTTTACTGGGGACTCTAGAGCTGGATGTGCTCATCCAGATGTTGTCTCATCAGAGCAGAGTAGAGGGGCAAAGTCACCTTCCATGATCTGCTGGCCCTGTTGCTTTTGATGCAGCTCAGGAAATGGTTGGATTTCTGGGCTGCAAGTGCACATTGCCAGGTCATGTCCAATTTTTTGTCCACTAGTATCGCCAGGTCCTTCTACACAGGGCTACACTCAAGCCATTTATTCCTCACTCTGTACTGACATTGGGGTTTATCCGAGCACAAGTGCAGAACCCTGCACTTGTCCTTGTTGAAATGCATGAGGTTCACACAGGCCCAGTCTTCAAGTGTGTTAGTGTCCTCCTGGATAGCATCTCTTCCCTCTAGGGAGTCAACTGCACCACTCAACTTGGTGTCATCTACAAACATGCTGAGGGTGCACTATCTGTTTGTTGATGGAGATATTCAGTGGTATTGGTCCCAGTGCGGACAGTTGATGGACACCACTCATTACTGGTTTCCACTTGGACATTCAACCTTTGACTGTAACCATTTGGATGCTGTGTTGGGTTCAGTCAGGAAAGAGTTAACTCCCTTTACCATGCTTGCTCGAAAGCTGTGTTCCTGGATGCTGAGAGAGGTACTGATAAGGCCTCAGCTGGTGCTGGGTGGGAGCCTGTACTGAATTCAAGATCTTTCTGCACTTCTGATACTGCAGCTAACCCAAACTGACCAAGGAAGTATTTCATTCCGTAGTAAGTCATGGCCCAAAACCCGGAATGGGAGGGGATCCGACAGTCGTTACTCTCTCCCTTACTCCCAGGCACTTGCTAACTGTCCTGTGTTAGCTGCTTTGCTAACTCCTGTGCTGGCTCATTTGTGAGGGAATTGATGGGTTGTTTAGAGTTCATGGTCGTGCTATCGCTGATAGCGTTTGTTCGGAATCTGCTGCGTTAGCTTCTGGGCTCCGGCCCTCAGGCTGTGCCTCTCGGGTTGCGATCGCTCTTGGGCTCTCTGGGTCTGACTCTCACTACTCAGCATCTGGGTGTGCATTGGTCAGTGGATGGTGAGAAATTGTATCATATTGGATTATATTGTATCATACTGTATCATATGTTTTATTTTCTATTATTTTAATTATTTATTGTTAGTAGTATCTGTATATATTGATTTAGACTTAATTCGTAAGGAATTCTTATCTCAATTTTATGACCTTGCTTGTTTCCTTTTGTTCCAATCCTTCCCTTCCACTGGAGGAGGGGGGTGGGATTTGTAAGAGCGGCTTTGTGGTATTTTGCTAGCTGGAGTAAACCATGACAGATGCAGTTACGCAACCAGTTCCTTATGCATCTAAGAGTACATCCATCAAACTGTGTAAGTCCAATTGAGCATCTAGAATGTTGTAGGGGACTGTATCAAAAACCTTACAGGAACAAGACATCCATTTCCCTTCCCTTGTCTACTGATGCATTTACTCCATTGTAGAAGGCCAGTAGATTAGTCAGATAGTGATGGCGATTCTTTGAAGACTTACAGCTAAGTACAATCATTCCAACACAGTTTCATCGATAACAACAAAGAAAGTGAATTCTTAAGAATAGTGATTTGTGTGTGTGAATGTTTATAAATGAATATACAAAAGATATCAACATATATTGAACATCCTTCTTTTACACATGCATCAGTATATAGAATGCTGACCTTAAAATCATTTAACCATATCCAATTTTACTGTTACCTATATAACTCTATTTTTTCCTGTTTTGGCTTTGTAAACATAGGAAGAATGCAGAGCAGTATTGTAGTAAAACTGCAGAAGAGCTGAGAAGAATATTTATTGACCAGGAAAGATGGACTGCAGCTATGTAAGAATGAGAATTGTGACTCCTGCACTAAGTTCAGCAGGCAGACTTAAAGATGAACTGACATAAGGAAAGGTTCTTTAAAAAAAAAAAAAGCCCTGATTACGTTTCTATTAAAACTTTTATGCATTGTACCTAGTGACTGTTTTATAAATGATGTACTGCCACCATTGTTCCTGTTGTTGTAACCCAGACAGGAGTGACAGCAACATCTCAAAAGATTATCCTTTTCTGTATTTTCCAACTATGTCAGACAACTGTATAAATACAAGGAGGTTGCTCAGTGTTGTGGCTGCTTTGTAGAGTGCTTTTGAGGTAGGAAGAGTTTGGCACAGTGGGCAGCTGGTGTTCTGTGTCTTAATGGAAAGTGATCACTTAATGCTTGCTTGCCACAACAAGGTCATGAGACTATCCTTTCTGGTACCCCAGTAGCCTGATGATGTTGACAGACTTCTGCCTCCTGCTCCCAGCTTCACAAACCCATCCACTCCCTTGTGATGCCTCTGGCCCTTGTCTGTCCCTGCTTCCAGTGAGCCAATGCAGCTTGCCAAGCCAGCAGTTTTAGAGTTTTTTATCTGGTTGTTTTTCTGCTAATTAGTGAATGAAATGAGCTCACTGAAGAACCAAGCAAATGCCAGAAACAATACACTGGAAGCAATGGGAGCCTGGTTGAAAAGACTGGGTTAGACATACAGGGAGGAGCAGGACTTCATCTGCCTTTGGCACCAGCCAGTTATTAACTCAGCTCACTTTATGCATCTGTGCCCTCTATCTCCCAAACAATTTATAGCATGCTTAGGTGCCAGAGGATTCAGATTGCAGTGTTGAGGTGTGCAAGTACCTGGATAAGATTCTTCACTGAGAGGTTATAACTTACTAAGAGAAAAATTAGTTGAGTATTCCTTTTATTTTTGCCTGAGACTTTGTGTGGGTGTTTTGTTAGGTTCTTTTATTAAAGGATGTTGCTTAATGTGTTATTCTTTCACCATACATAATACTGTCAGTCTGATATATTTGAGATTATAGTCTGGATTATATTGCCAGTATTCAGGGAGGAATACTTTAGGTTTCAGTTACATAAGAAAAAAGTCCTTGCTATAGGTACAAACTTTTCCATGGAACCATGTTGCTTAATTTCAATGAGAAATACATTTTTCTTACACTTGCTAGTTTTGTAGAGCGATTTCAACGTGTTCACTAGCTATGACCCTTCAGTGTTGTATCCTTTTTTTACTTTACTGTATTATTTTTCTTACTGTAAAATACCTTATACTACATTGACAGCACATAATCTTCAGATGTTGGAATTATTTCTGTGGTAAATCTTAGAAACATGTGCATCTTCACCATTCACCAGGTTTTTATTGGTGTACTGTAAAAGATTCAAAGCAAAAATTGCAGCTCCAAAAATCACAAAGTCACTACAGCAAGGTATAGCTGGTGTATAATCTATTTGGAGCACCGCTAAATCTAACAACTAGGATTACCTGGAAAAATAAGAAACAGATATGAAAGAATGAATGGTATAGTGGGACATAGCATATTAGGAGCTATGGGGTAAATACTGTCATCCAGAGCTTTCCAGAGTTGCTTCAGAAAAACGAAGTGCATTTATACTTGGAGAAATAGTTTCTAATGCTTTCTGCTGAACACAGTGAAATCCTTTGCAATGAAAACATTTCATACAGTGTGTCATTCTACAGTTGAGTGTATCGTAGGCAAAAGCCTCCTAATCTTATTGGAAGCTCTATAATGAAGAAAAATGGTTCAATATTTTGTGGATAGAGAGAGTAGTTTCCTGTAGAGTGTACAGATGTGTGACCCGATAATTCAGGACAACGTGGTAACTCTGCTTAAGCTTAAAAGAACATGTAATAAACAATAAAATACATAAATTATATTAAGCCTCTGATGTTAGAATCTGGTGCATAGGACAAGACTATACCATATTTTTGTTCTTGATAGTTAGACCTACAGACCCAGCTAAGGCCTTTGCAGCATTATGCTAGACAGTCATGTAATTAGGACCTATGTCTGCTTTGAGGTAGATAGGAAAATGAAGTCTAGGATAGGAACCAAAGCACAGACGAAAAGTTGCAATTCAAACAAGTGACTGGCAGAGAGGGAAATAGAACTTTGGGTATCTGACATCCAGTTCTTTGCTCTGCTAGTTGGCCAAAATTATTATTGGAAGAGCTTTGAGGAAAATATATTTTTAACATGTGATTCACTAATTTTTCTGCCTTGGAAAGGAAATTTGCTAAAATTGTTATTTCTGATAAAATGAGAATAAAAAAAATGAAAATATGAACACTGCTGGGTAAAAATGCCAAACATAGATAAAAGTAGGGATTATGTAAATGTGACATTTCTAATTTATTTACCACCATGTTTTTTTAGCTTCATATGTCTACCTTGGAATAAAGGGTTTCTGCTGTTGAAAAATAAGCTAAGAGAACTAGGAAAACGTTAACATACGAAACAAGTAGATTTTTGCCTTAGATGTTACAGCCTCAGAGACTCTCAGTGTCTAATATTCAGATTTCTAACAGAAATGTCTTAAATTTCAGCTGCTTGTTCAGAGAGTCCTTACTAGTCTGGGATGCCTTGAATGCCATACCTCATTAATTTGATTTTAGTAAATGTAATGGCACTAAATGTATGCAGTCCTTAGGTAATCTAAATATCCTGTTAAAATAGAACTTCCATGAACTTAATGGAGAATTGTCTTTTTTTCTGAAATCTGACACCTATGAATTGTGTTACTAGGATGAATTTAGATAATTAATAATGGATTTTGCATGGTTGAAACAGATAATTTTTCTTACTGATATTTGTAATTAATTTTTATAATTAAGTGTTTGTGTTAGTAAACAGTTAATTTGCTGGTATGCACATGTATTGCAAAGGTAGTGACATTCAGAAAAATACACTTCAAGAAAAAATTCTCTTCACTTACAATTGTAAATATTCATAGACACTATAATAGAGTGAATTGGTGATGAAGAGCACAATCAAAAAGTTTGGAGGCTTCGCAGTATATTATAAAATACTGTCATCTTTAACTTATACTGGACCAGCAAATTTTGTATTCTAATGTCCATGTCGTTAGGTTTGTGTAGAAATGAGACTTTTTCAATTAGTTACATAAATCCATTTGAATCCCAAATCTGCAAGATGTTCTGAGTAGACCTTTGAGCTCACATGGCATCCTTTAATTTAAGCTACTGATGTGAAAGATTTTTTTTCTTATTATGATAAAACAAATTCTATAAAATATATAAGGGGTTTTAGACATATTTTTCATCTTTAAGGGCTGGTGTTTGCAATGTGGAAAGTTACATACTGTTAGGCTATGTAATAAAAAAAAGCTGTTCTCCTCACACACACTAAGGAGCACAAAAGCACGAGGGCAGATGAAGGAACCTGAATAATATCCTGCTCCAGCTGGCCATCTCAGGAATGTGATCAGCCCATGGAAAAACACCTGGAGAAGGGAAGCCTCTGGGGACACCTTATTGCAGCTTTCCAGTACCTGGAGGGGGCCTACAAGGAAGCTGGGGGCTGTGCTTTTTACAAGGGCCTGTAGTGACAGGACAAGGGGTAATGGGTTTAAACCGAAAGCAGGGAGATTTAGATTGGATATCAGGAAGAAATTCTTCCCAGAGAGGGTGGTGAGGCACTGGAACAGGTTGCCCAGAGAAGCTGTGGATGTCCCATCCCTGGAAGTGTTCAAGGCCAGGCTGGATGAGGCTTTGAGCAACCTGGTCTAGTGGAGGGTGTCCCTGCCCATGGCAGGGGGGTTGGAGCTAGATGGTCTGTAAGGTCCTTTCCAACCCAAACCATTCTATGATTCTAAGTTCACACTCCCCTCAGCACAGGGGTGCAGAGAGGAATGATGGCAGGTTGGGGAGCTCCTGTATCACAGTCAGGGCAACAAGTTCCCCACCCAGGGCATCCCAGGAGGGTGTCAGCCTCATGGGCTGGGTAAGACTCCCGGCTGTGAGTGGAAGCAGTTCCCTTAAGGCATTGCCTAGGGCTATGGAACTTGTTATGGGCAAAGGAAAAATGGATTTTGTAATTGTGCAAGACTCTTACAATGTTTTGAGGAACCAAAGGTGGGGAAGAATCAAGGTGGTTTGGGGAGTAACATGCATGGGGGAAAAAAATAAAAGGAGTAAGGGGGTAAAAGGGCCCAGTTGTATGTGAACAAAGGCTGGTCAGTACCTTTCTCTGGCCGTGCCCTCGACCTGATCAACACAGTCTGTCCTATCTTCTCAAACTCCCTTTCTAACTCTCTTACTGGATGAGGGACTCTTATGTATGCCTTTGTGCAAGTGTGTGAGCTTGCGATTGTTAGCAAAGATCAAGCTGGACTAGTCTGTGAGTAAGTGCCTGGAAGCAAATGGAGCTTGGGGTGTATCTCTGAATGTGAGAGCACAGAAGTAGTTGGCTGCTGGAGAGACCAGGGCATCACGGCCAACTGCTGGGGAGGCTGAGACACCTTGTGTGTGTGTGTTCCTGTGCAGGAAGCTGCTGGGGAGAGCCAGGATCCAAGGCCTCAGGGGCTCATATGCTCAGGTGCCAGTAACTGGGGAGACTGGGATCCAGGGACCAGCTGCTATGTAGAGGGAGTATCTGACCCCAGCTTCTGGAGGGTTCCACACTGTACATATGTACATACATATTTGTGTACCTGTGCTTGTGAACCTACTGCACGTACATGCTCAGCCTCGCAACTGGTAGGACATAGGGTTACAGAGCTGCATCAGCCTTGCCTGTACTGTGCTACTGGATTCCACAGTGCTTAACGCTTATGATATGTGTTAAAACAGCCCAGCTTTGAATTTTGTAGAAGCGTGGGACTGGAAGGGTTACTGGGTTACTTAAACAGTCAAAGCATCTTGTTCATAAATTTTTTTATTAAAATAATTTAAGAAATCTAATTTAGATGTTGGATGTTATGGATTACATTACAGTACAGAATTATGAAAATTTTAGATTTGCTGAAAGGACTTACTGTGAGAATAAAAAAAGAATGCCATGTCTACCACCAGAAGACAGCAAGCAATGGTTTGTTTCATATGACAATTGACTGAAGGATTTGATTGACAAATGCTGGGTTTAGGGAGGCTTAATTTAGGGGGAAGGAAATACCCCAAACTTCCCGGTTCTTGTCCAAATTCAAATACTTTAGGAAGTACCTGTCAGTCTACTCAGTTTCTGTGTCACTTGTTCTGGATGTGACTGGAAATCAGTTTTATGATTTGGAGATTAGAATAGTGTGCTATATAGTTGGTATAATGGTTGAGGATTACGTTTGACCCTTGTGTGCAGTACTGAATTATTTAGCACACAGTGTGGGTTCCACAGACTTCGCTTGCTCTTTCTTGTCTCCCTCCAGGCACCACTGGTCTTCTCATTGCTCTTTAACTTTTGAGTAGATTTGGCTAATATGAACAAAGGAAGAATAAGATAAGTGAATAGTTTTGAGCTTCAATGAATCTGATATCTCTGGTCAAGCATGTGTTTTCAACAGCCTAAAAAAGCGGAAAAGTAGGTCTGTTTGAGTGTATGTTATTGCCTGATGGTAGTAGAAGATTAACTTGTAGCCACATCTGCAAGCTATTCTTTACTGTCAAGAGAATTGGAAACTTGTCCTTGTTAATGACAAACCCCCCCATTTTTCTTATAGTCACATGACCACAGGATCTTATTTAGGATAAAAATTCAGATATGATAAAATCATGAGAACAGCAGTTACTTGGATCTAGTTGTTATTTCAGATGAAAGATTTAGAAAACAATATTTCAGTCATTTGGACGTGCTATCATTTCCACTGTGGTTAGTGCTTAGCCTGCACTATGGCATAGTATAAGAAGCAGCACCTTTTAGACAAAGAGTAATCTGGTGCCCAGACATTCAGACTGGTATGGCATGAAGGGGGCTATAACAGAGTTGAATAGTGTGGCTAATCTCTAGTTTGAAAACCAGCATTTTTTGGATGTTATGCTCTAGCAGATATAACATTCTTCACCACTTTTACCTTTTAATATGATGCACTGGTTCTTTACTTCATAAAGACTATAAAACATCTGTTGAAAAACTTTAAAACACAGGAAGCTAATACACATTTAAAGCTATAAGGGTAAAAAACCCATACTTCTCTAAACAAGAACTGACTGAGAAAGAAAGGCAACTAACTTGGTGTGTTGGGGCTGCAAGCCAGGTACTGGCCTGACAGCATATATGATCAGAAGAAATGTATTTTTCTTTTTTTTTAGCTGTAACCACCCTGCAGTTTTATAGTATTACTTTACTGTCCCATGACTTATGCCAAGCCTTTTGTTTGTAAAATACTTTATCATCCTACAAAACAAAGAGATTATGTAATCTTTAGAAGATAATAGTAATAACTGTAAGCAAAATGGGTTGGTTTCATTCTCTGTCATTAAATCTGTTGTGTTCCCTCCTCCAACCCTTCCCCCCTGCCTCCACCTCATGTAATAACTGTTATTCCAAATAGCTTTCAGGAACTGCTGCAGACAATTGTTATGATGCACCATATGCTCTGGATGTAAAATTTTTTTTTTGACAGATTTTCATTAGTGAGTGACATGGTCTAAGCACAGAACATAAGCCAGATCTTTTTTTTACTGTGTCTGGTAAGGATGTTTCCAATGACTCTGGCCATGTCAGTGAACTTCCCTGCAATGTTTCTAACCTCTGTAAGTTTGGTATATTAAGAATGTCCTCAGAGGATGTGTAGGAGAGCTAATTAGACAATTATTCTATCAAGTATTCAGCAGATGATAAACTCAAATACACTATATAAATAAGTTTAAGTGGCATTTTATTCATAAGAACAATTACTGCATATGCAATGTATTAGAGAAACTAGATAGGCTAAATAGATATTTCATGTTTGTACCCACAGTGCAAAACTAAAATAGTCAGATGACAGTGAAAGAAAATGTAATGGAAGGCTTTTACACATAGGAGATTATCTTCACGAGGTGGGAACATAGAGGGGAGATACTGCAACTGCTATTATGAAGCAACTGCAATATTATCAGCATGTCACTGCTTAAATACAAAGTATGCACATACCATATGATACAAAAACATCACTATGGACTACTTGTGTGGCTACAACTCACAAGTACATTTTAAAGAACCTCTAAGGTTTTTATTACAAGCCTCATTTGACTCGCAGATAAAGATAATATCGGTTAGTCTAGTGACATTTGCCAGTCCTTTAGGTTATGATTTAATATGGGTTTAATTGTACTCATTTAACTCATAAAATGGACACAATTGTGTAACCTATTTAGCTGTAGTAAGCAAGTAAAACTTATTCTGCTTTATTTATTTTTAAGCACAGTATGTAATTCAGCAACGTGATATTATCAAGTTGGTAGCATCACATTTCCTTTCAAACTGCCTTTATTGTTCTTTTTATAAAATCATACTGACTTTTTCAGGGAAAGCTTCCCTGTTGGCTCCCTGTTCCTTATTCCTGAAAAGGTTGCATTGTAAAATTCTGGATTTTGTTCTTTTAAATGCATTTAAAACCATTAAGTGTGTCAGCTGCGTGGAACCACATCATAGAAGCGTGGATGGCCCTGACTAGGGAGAAGGCTAGCTTTTCTGTGCCCTTTGCTCTACCTGCTAGATGAAAGTAGTTTGGTTTTCAATTTACTTGCTAAGTAGGAAACAGCCACTGATTTGTCTTTTTTTTTTTGTCTAAATTGTTTTATACATGAAAGCATTTCCAGTCTCAAGCGTTATTTTATACTTTTGATCTTTAGTGCTTGATAGAAAATCACCATTAATTTCAGTAAAACTTTTGCAATGATCCAGTGATCTTGGCTTTTAATATGCTGCTTTCTAATCTTGCCCAAATTTGTTACATAGGAGGATGACCAAAATTACTACAGTAGAGCTTGCCTCAATTTTTAATTGTTGCTGGTTACGATGGAGTAATTACTATCGTTACTTAAAGTGTGTGTGTTAAAAGGAACATAATGAATGGATAGGTACAGTAGGTGTGTTTAAGATGAGTCATTTATCCAATATTCAGAAACTCAGGATACAATTTATTTTACTTAGCTCTCACCGTTGTAAATCTACACACTAATTCTAAACAAACTTCTAGGCTTTCTCAGAAGCCATTTAAGTGATGTTCTTCTTGAGGCTCTTCTCTAAAATAGGAGGCAGGGAAAGTAGCTTCCTGGTTTACAGAAAAAAATATGTAAATTTCTACTTGATGTCAAGATTCTAGTTGGCTTCTAGGCTAAAATTGGGTGAGATGAATCCTGTTCTGTAAAGGTGTTGATGTTGCATAAACGTCAATGAGAGATGAAGTCCTAGTATTGTCAAACAGTAAGTTCAATTTTATTTAAGACTGAAATATTTTAAAAGTATAATAAATGTGTAAAATATCTTAAAAGGATATAAAAATAACTGATTTACAATATTTTTTTAATTCAGGAGAATAAAATTAATTTTTGTTTTGGGAGAGTTTTTGTAGTAAACCAATTTGTCATTTAATAGGTGGGAAAACAGAAGCATTGAAGGGAACAAGTGGTTACATTTTTCTGAGCTATGACTGTTTACATCTCTTCACTAATGTAGCAAATAAGAGTTTGTTCTGTCTTTAAAAAAAGTGATAAAGCTTTAAAAATGTGGACTGTCACATGATTTGATTTTCTTCCACAAAAAATGTGTTTGGTCTGAGAAGTGGTTATCAAATTAGTAAAGGATTTCAAAAGGGTATCTAAAAAAACCCAAACACCTTTTATTTTCACTCTACTTGTAGAATGACAATGTAATGTTTTCACAGGAATTCACATTTTCACTTTACAGCAATAATAAAAACGCATTATTTCTCGTTATGGTAATTCAAGGTGGCTTCATTAGATTATGGATTTTCAGTTAGAGCTAATATTTTAAGGGAGATTATGTATAACAGGTACACTGAAGATTGTAGCTGAATTTTTCATTAGAGTATGCTGAATTTTGCTGTTGACTGAGTTGGGTTTTGTTAGTGTGTAACAAAATTCGCTAAGATAAGATGGAACAAGAAACTGCTATAGCAAATTGGGGGAGGAAAAGGCTGCACATCGAAGGATTAGCTATCTAAACAAAACCTTGTTATAGTCATGCTTCTGATACTGAAAGTAGGTTAAACCCAGGAAATTCTAACAATCTTTACTTAGTGGGTGTGCTGTTACACATCTAAGCCAGCTTTGAATCAAAACCTTACCACTCGGGGAAAGCTTCAATTAACAGACATGAATAGAACCAAACAACATGAGAGAAGGGCAGTCGTCCAGTCTAGCTTCCTGCAAGGTTAGAATTATTCTGTCTGCACATTTCAAAAAAATGTGTGAAGTGTGGGTTTGTGTGTTCTAAACTCTACCCTTTTTCATATGAAGTTGTGCAGACAAGTTTCAATTAGTATATGTAATGTCTAGATTAGCCATTCTTTTCACAAATGGGATTCTAAACTTCACTGTTCTTTCTTTCTGCTATCTTATTTTTTTTTAATCTTTTCACATTCTTCCTAAATCCTTGTACGGTTGTTTGACACCGTAATTTAGGATCTCATTTTGGCACTGTTACTGATGATGCTTTATAGTCTTGTGGGGAGGGTGGAATCTACCATTAAGCATCAACAACCTGTGCTAACATGCCTTCTCTCTCATAATATGAAATAATGATCTGTAATATAAACCTCTGTGATGTTTCAGAGACATCTAGTCAATACACTGGACTTCATTAACTTTGTTTACAGCCATCCACCTTGCATGAGTGAGTTGGTAACCAAATCACTTCAAGAATAGTTCTCAAGGAAGATTTTGTGAGAGTATAAAATTAACAAACCTCTAGATGATATTAGGAGTATTCTTTTACCTCCTCATTCTAAAAGCTGAGCAGCAATAAGTCAACAGTGATTTACTGACTACTTATAGTATTTTTGTAGTAATAATTTAATGATCAAATGGCATATAGATGTCACTAAGGTACAGAAATGTTAATGTGATACAGATGTGCATTTTTAAGTACCTTTACAAATATTGATCTCAACCTTTTTCTATGATCTAGAACTCACTTAATGGGAGTCATCTGAATACCATTCTAGTGTCAACTATCCAAAATAACAAAAATGTATGGTAAATTATAGGAAAAATTTTTTCTTTAAAAAAAGAAATTTTTTTTTTGCACAACTAGTTAATTTACAATTGATAATCTCCAGTGAGATACTTATATCTGAATTTCCCTTAATGCTTCTTTCTCTTCTACTTAGACTACAAAAGATTTGTTTCTCTTTATAAAAAAAAAAAGCAAAGGCACTGTCTGTAGCTAGGGGAAAAGAAGCAAGAAGTCTAAACAAAAATAGGTGGTAAGAATGTTATGCACATGAGCTTGTGACAAGGTTTTTTTTTTTTTACTCTACTATTCTGGATTCTTTGTGACAGGTATAAATCATGAATTTAAATAGCGTAGAAAGAAATATATTCCAGGTGTCTACACTGCAATATTTTTTCTTGCTTAAAATCTTTTGAAAATTTTTTTGAAATTTAATATTTCAGAGCAGTATGGCCCTTGTTATATGATTTAACTTAAATGAAAAGGAAAGATGTTTTCCATTCTATTGGCAAGACTTTGAATTATCACAGCATCTTATGTAAATGATTTTCATTGCTATGTATTTCAATAGAAGGTTTTCTGTATATGAAGTAATGTTCTTATTTGTAGGGAACAATAGATCAGTATGTATTAAACAGAAATTAGGAAACACTACACAAGATCAAGTGAATGGATACAGTAGTTGTATTAGTGTTACAAAACCTTGAAATTTATATATCTGTATGCTGTCTGCTAGTGCTGGCACTTGGGTCTTTGAGTTAGCTGGAAAATATGTAAAACTACATGAAAGTAGACAGCTCTCTATTGACTACCCATCTAAAGAAGTTTATGTGCAATTTTTTTACTTTAGGAACTACAGCAAGTGTATTGCAGTCAAATAGTGTGACCTGATGTGCTGTAGTGTCAGGCAGAAGAATGCAAAATAGCTGGTGATGTCAGTCAAACAATCCACTTTCAGTTAAATTATATTTCTCATAACTTTTGTGAACAGGCACATCAGGCATGCATATCTAACCTAGTTTTGTGGAGAAAAAGCAACCTTTTTTTTGTAGTTTATAGTGGAGAGTGTATCAGCTGCTGTTTTTGTGTTTGTGGCTGAAAAAAACTGATTGCTGAGCTAAATGCACATCTGCAGAAAATGTTACTATGTTGTTTCTATATGATGTCTTTTTCATTGTTCTTCAATGTACATGTTAGCTGGAGACAAAATCACCTAGACTTCAGTTAAATTACCCTCAGAAATAAAAACTATTTCTGCAAGCATTGGCTTATGAAACTGTGCCTTATGTTGCTCGTTAGTTTAGCAGTAGTGCAGCAGGAATGCAAATATATATTTGATTCATTCAAATAACTTAATTTCTTTTGTTTTCTGGGAAGTTCTTCACTTCCCAGATGGAACACTGAATACTCCTCTCTTTAGACTTCCAAATCTCATTCAAATCTTTTGACAGATGGGGAAAACATTCAATCTCACTGCTCTTGTCCCATTCAACCTGCCAGGAAAGGTTGTTCCTGAGCCACTCAAGGGCAGACTCTTTCCCTTGGTGATTCTGATGAGTGTAAGGTATTTCAAATGGCTCATGACTAGGAAACTAATTAGACAAGAAGTTCACTTGTTAGTTTTAACAATTTACCAGGAGGCTAGGATAAGCTCTGTAACTATTTAAAAACACATAAAAAAAAAAAGTAAATATTATAACATCTTTATGGAATAAGCTAATGGTCATCTTTCACAAGGTTAGCCAGGAGCCAAATATTTAACATAGCAACTAAATATGAATTTGAAGTAATGAATCAGTGAGATGATTTGCTGAAACCACTAATTCCCTATCTACTTCATTCCTATACTTCTATGTTGACAAAATGTGTAATCTTATGGAAACCCAGTGGCAGAAAACAACTTTGTTAAAATTACCTGTTCACTGGGTGTCAGTGCTGCACTTGAATAGATATGAAAAACTGTCTGCCACTATTTGACATTGATCCAGGCATTCAAGAAAAGAATGGGAACCCTATTTCTAGGTCCGTCAGTGGAAGAATTATGAGAATTTCACTCACCACTTACTTCAGAACAAAGCCATTTAACTTGACACTTACTTTTGAGAAGCTATACCCAGTAGTAGCTGATATATGTACGATGCTGTTACCTACTACTGAAAGTCATATTGCTGGGCTCTAACAATAACTTTTGCAATCATATGCCTGGTATAATTGTGTTATAAATTTTGATTTCCTGTTGGGAAGAGGCACTTATTTTATAACAAGAACTAAAAGGTATCCTTGCTTTCAGGTTTTAGTGGTCTTTGTAATACTAATAAACAAAACTTGATATGAGGTTTTACATCTGGATTTGTAATACATTTGTGCTGCTTTTGCCTGGGATAGAGTTAATCTTCTTCATAGTAGCTAGTATGAGGCAATGTTTTCAATTTGTACTGAGAAGAATGTTAACACGGTTTTGGTTGTTGCCAAACAATATTTACATTGTCAAAGAGTTTTTTTTCAGTTTCTCATACTGCCTTTGTGTTCTGGGAGGAGACACAGCCAGGATAGCTGACCCAAAGTGACCAGTGGGATATTTCATTCTATAGACATCATGTCCAGTATATAAACTGGGGGTAGTTGGCTGAGGAGGATTGCTGCTTGGGGACTGCCCAGGCATTTGTCAGTGGATGGCGAGCAGTTGTATCACTTGGATTTTTTTCCTCTGGGTTTTGTATGTCTCTTTGGTTGTTTTCCTTTCATCACATATTACATTTCAATTAAACTATTCTTATCTCAACCCACAAGTTTTCTTATGTTTTTCCTCCAATTCTCTCTCCCATTCCACTGGGGAAGAAGGGAGGTGAGTGAGCAGCTGTGTGATGCTCAGTTGTTGACTGGGGTTAAACCATGACAGTCAAAAAGCCATAACAGGGTTTTAAAACTGTCTTTAGTTGAAAATCTCCTCTTTTCTCAGAATACTGTATTTATTTACCTTTCAATATTTCTCAAGCCAGATTTATTTTTCTCTAAATCCAATATAACAGATGACAAGCTAAGTAATTTCAGCCATAGCAGAATATGTATACAAATTAATGTAATTATCATGTTCATTCTCTTATCTTATCAACATCCACGCAAGACAAATTTTGTAAAAGTAATGTGTCAGAGAAACATTAAAATGATAGAGAGCTAGGAAATTCAAACTTTAAATTTCAAAGCTGAAAAAGAAGAAAATTGATTGAGTCCTTAAATAGCTAGTTCATATTCTAGCAGTACTGATTTAAAGCATACATTTTCTTTTGTCAGGGCTTTAGTTGCAGCTTGTCACTTTAGTATGAAATATTTTCATCCATATTATAGTCTTATGTGTAATATTCTTATAAAAACTGTTACAATTGAAAAACTGGTTTAGAAAACACTTCAGGGTATAGCACTGAAAAAAGAATAATTCTACTTATATCCAGTCTTTGTTATAATAGATCATAAAAAAACATCTTTACTACCATCCATAGCCATGAATTTATTAAGAATTTTACCAATTATAAAAGAGTAATTCTTACAAACAATTTTTAAGAAGTCCATCAACTTTTATTTTCATTTCTGTATTGCTTTAAAAAAAATCATAAGCTCCTGAACTTAAATTATATAATCAGCTCATAAGGGAAAAATTAAAGTTGATCAGAAACCATACTTTCTTATACACATTTTGTGGTTAAAAAGTACATTTACTTCATATTTTAACCATAATTTATGTAGAAACAAACATTGACTTTTCTGTTGGGTTTTTTGTTTCCTTGCAAATACAAAATTTGCATACAGCATTCAATTACTACTGTCTAAGCAAAATGTCAATGTGTATATATGTGTATTTTCAGCTGCAGGCCATTTGGAAAGCATTTCATTAGTCAGGAAGTATTATTTAATATTAAACAATATTTGTCCACCAAATATAATGTGGAAAAAATAGTTATACTGCTCTTCATCAAAAACACGAAGCAGATTTCAGTCTTCTTACAAGTAACCTTGGGATGCTTCCATACAGTAGGGTACTATAAAGTCAGTATGGAAGAAACATAACAGACATTGGGTCTTGTTAGATCTCCTCATCCAGGAGGCCCTGGCACCCTGTTTAAAGCTTTAGCAGAGTTACTGGTGAGTGTTCAAGACAGTTGTGCTGAACTGATGAGATTAAAGGTGTTTGGTTTTGGCCTGAACTATGTATAGATCCACCTTCATTCTCTGACACTTTTCTTCTAGTCTATGTTAATAAATCTACTGCTATACTTTAGAGTCTGTATTATAAGGTCTGTCTCAGATTTCTTGCTGATCACCACACAAACATGCACCATTCAGCACAGCCTTAAATCCCAAGCATATGTTGAAATCTGAATATGCTCCTTTTCTGGTCAGTTGGGCAGATGTACATATATTTTTTAATAGGAGTCTGAGAATTTTTATAATCAGTCTGGTTACAGAATTGTTAGACTACGGTTTGGAATTTTTGAGACAGGACTTGTACAGGACTTGTATATGAACTGTCTAATGTTTTCATGCACTGCTTGGGGACAAATGTCGAGCTACTGTTACTACAACACAAATTCTTGTTTTGTTCTAGCCCACGAAGATCTATATATTTCATATTTTCTGCTATTTACTTCTACAGTAAACTCTGGCCCCAATAGTGTATGTTATTCCAGATTTAAGTATTGGCACTTATCATCCAGGTACTTTAATGGAATTTTTAATCAAACTTTTTATTAACAAACATACTAAAAGGAATACTCTAATATTAGAGTTCTGGAATACTAATCTGCAACCTTAATATCGAATGAGAGTGTAGATAGTGTAGAATGATAGTGTCTTCTTGTGAAGACAAACATGCTGAGAAGTTTCAAAAATTTTACTGCAAGTGCTTGTTTAATTGTAATTGGGGAGAAAACTGACACTGTTAATGTACTGCAACATTTAATAACACTCTTGTGTGTTACAAAAGCAGAAAGTACCTTCATTAGAGATGGAAATTGGCTTGGATCTTTTGGTTTTGTGCTCATTTGTTACATATCTCTGTCTCTTCTATGTTGTCTGAAGTTTTTATTAAATGTATTTAATTTTATTAACAAATTAAATTTTTTATTAAATTATTCTACCTTCACATTCCTCTGAAATATTGAGAAAAATCAATGAACAAGGAGAAATGGGCAGGGGGAGTAGGGAATTGGCAGGGAGGGGAGTGGGGAGAAGTCTGCATTTTTAACATGATCCTTATGGCAACAACAAGGGAAATGTGATACAATTTGCAAAGGCAACTTCTTCCATTTTTTCCTTGGGTAGAGAAGACCAGAAAAATAAAAATGAGGAGGCCAAAGTTCTGGCACAGTAGGAGGGAATACCAGCTGCATATGTCATTTTGGGTTCAAAGTAAAAGAAATCTGGGCCTGTTTATAGTATAAGTGGCAGAAGCAAAGCAACTCTGCAGAAATTTTCAACTTTGGGATTCACTTGAAAAATAGCGCACTCTTTAAAGAACTAAAGAAAATATTTTTTATATTTATGCGTCCTCTAATAACTGGTGAAGTTGTGATCTTGATGAAATTGATAGTCCTGTAGTAACCATTATTCTCAAATATTGAAAAAGGATTTGATTGCCAAATTCCTTCTTTCTCATTTTATCCACCCATCTAGCTCTTCATTCATGAGCTATGAAGAAGCTGACATTCTGCTCATCTACCTGAGGGCAAAAAATGTTGACATGCAGACAATTAAGCTTGTGCCCACAAACAATTGGCTCTGACCCTAACTTGTGTCAAGCAGTTGGCATGGGTCTTGATTAGTAATTAATTAAATCAATGCCAGCAGACACTAGTGGTATCTTCCCATAGAATGGCATGCCAGATCCATTAAGAATAAACTACTTGATACTGATTCCTGTCTTATGCTCTGTCAGTTTAGCTGGCTATCTAGTCAATATCAGTAAACACACTGTGGGAAAGACTCATTTAGAAAAAAATGTCATCGAAAACATAACATCAAATTTAAGCTCAGAGCATATTTTTTTCTAAGCTGTACTACTTCTACTTCTTGCTCACTGTGCAGCAAAGCTGCCAGACAACTACAGGCTCCAATTGCTAAAACCAAAATATTAAAAACAAACAATCCCCCCCTAAATCACACTTCCTCCCCCACTTCCATCTCAGGTATAGCTTATATAATAAAAGTAAAATATCAGGTTTAATTCAGCAAGGTAAGAGGGTATTGCTTGAGAGGTAAGCAGTAGTTCTGCTTGCAAGTGTATTTCAGTATGAACAATGATTTTGAAGGGCCTCATGGAGTTTAATTCCATTTCAAAGACTGGTTTTGGTTTGTTGGTTTTTTTGTTTTTATTAACACCTTTGTACTGCAGGCAACATCAGCTCCTGAAAGCTGATGGTCACCTGATATTCATACTCATTTGAATAGAAGACAGTTCTCAGGATTTGTCATGTTTATGACCCCTCTTATATCAAAAGGTCTGAATTAAAGCACTCTAAGTGAAAGAAATAACTAGAGGCCACAACTGTCCCTCATAGTTGTGTAAACTAAAGTAACTCTACAGAGTCAGAAGTTCAGAAACTTAGGTGAAAATTTATCCAGCCTCAGAAGTAAAGCATTTTATTCAGTCCTGCCGAACACTGCTTATCCAAAATTAACAGTATCACTGCAGGAATGGTAATAGTTGCCCGACTGTCTCATTTTGGTGGTCAGTTCTAATTGCTCATTTCAGGACAGTTTCATGAAGGGGATGGTCTTCTGAATAAATGTATAATTATACAGGAAAACGAGGCTTTGGAACATTACGGCAGTTGACAATTTATTTTTAAGTAGTATTTTAAAGGTTTTACTAAATATTTTCTGAATATGTTATGTTTTCAACAACTACAAAGACCAAACCAATTCTGTCCACAGAGAATATGAGATAAAATTTCACTTTTGTGTCCTTATCTGAAACATCAGAATGTGTTAACTTGCATTGTTTAAGGCAATGCAGCAGTCTGAACTGCCCTGCTCTAAGTCATCTAACTGTGACTCTTCTGCACAGGATTCCTCCTCAGATATTTTTAAGTACAGGTCAGAATTCCTGCCCTGCTTTTCCTGGACTGAGCTCACTGCCAAGCTGGTAAAATATACCGATTGCCATACCAAAAAAAAACCCAAAAAAAGCTTTCATAAGGGAGCTTTTTTGGTTGTTTGTTACAAATAAGTGGCCTGAATGCTAGGCAGCTGTGGGTCTTTATTTGAAGGTCAAACTGAAAGGACAGGGTGGTGATGTAGCAGAGGTGGAGGGTTCTGTATGCAGCTGGTACCAGGACAAAGGTAACACAAATCTTATGGGACTAAAGTCCGTCTGGGTATTGCTGATACTGAAGGGCAAGGACATGTACTCTTAGTCTTCATGTCATTTACTTAACCTGTTGTCTTAGTTTTGCACCAGCTAGTCTATGTTTTGCTTCACCCCATAGCACATCAAGCTGCATAGGTAGTGCGAGCCCAGGACCTGCGGCACGGCAGGACCGGCGGGGAGGGGGTGGGGATGTGGGTGGAAAGGCTTGTGGTTGGGCACGACCCTGGGAAGGGGAAGGGTCTGAGGGGGCTTCCGGCCGAGGGGGCTGGGGGTTTGTTTGTTGTGGGACCTCGTGGCGAGTGGTGGGTGCTCCGGGCAGAGACAGCGTCTTGCCGGGCAGATCGGTCTGGGAGTCGGGGCTTGAAAGTTTTTTTTCTCTTACTCTCTCGGCCCCCGGGCGGTTTCGTGGGGGGTTTGCTCCCTTCGGGTG
Organism: Rhynochetos jubatus; assembly: GCA_027574665.1. NCBI lineage: Eukaryota > Metazoa > Chordata > Aves > Eurypygiformes > Rhynochetidae > Rhynochetos > Rhynochetos jubatus. Next base: position 80,045,124 of record CM050650.1, on the reverse strand, counting down.
GGGTTTTCTTTCCTTTTTTCCCTTCTTGGGGTGGGATCCTGTGTCATTTGTTCTACCCTCTTCCTCCGTTCCTTAAATCACTCATTAGCACTAGCATTGTTAGTAACTCCCTAAGTTTCATTTATATAATTAAATAGTTCTTACCTCAACTCCTACGGGCTTTTCCTGGTTTGTTCCTCCGACCCTTCCTCACCGGGAGGAGGGTGGGGGGGGGCCGGGGTGATAGAGCAGGCTTGTGAAACTACGACACCTGTGCCTCATTTCAGAGAACTTTAATACAAATTTTTACTTACTTTTGGAAGATAAGATATGCTTTATTACATACCAAGGAAGAGTTTCTCCCCTCCCCTCTAACCTGTGCTGTCTGTCTCTTTGTATCCTGGTGAGTGCTGTTGACACTAGGGCTACGCTGTAGTCTGCCATCAAGGAGGAAAATAACCCTTGCCATGGGCATGTTTTAAATGAGTCCACAGGTCTCTAGGAGTTCTAGACTCTGAGATAGATACAGGGGTATCTGTCTCCTTGAAGGCATTTTGGAGGCTGAACACTGGCAGATACTGGTGTAGCTGACCACTGCAGACCAAAGTAGAAGTTATCTAGCCTAGATGCCAAGCTTCTTGCTCACACTCTTTCACCACAATTTGACTCTCATAAAGAAATTATCATTGTGGAAGGGAATGCCTTCTGCAGGGCTCTATGACAGAGCAAGTGCTAGCAAGTTAAGGTGAGAGTACTACAACTTCCTGTGGTTTAAAAAACATGAAAAGATGCCTTGTGTGAGAAATGTGGATACAGCATGTCTTCAGTGGTGTGGAAGGACAGGGGAGCATCATCAATCTCTGCTTCGATTACTGTGGATTTCATTTCCCAAGTGAGTGAAAGGTCTGTTGTCTTCCTTATCTTGGAAGAACCTCATGGCCAAAGCTGGAATGCAGGAAGTTTGCCAGCATCCACAAGCATGGCATGTGTACACGTACTGAGAAGTGAATGAGACCCCTGTTATCTAACCTGTAAAATTCAAAGGTTGTTTATAAAACAACAACCATGTTATTGTAAGCATGAAGTTCTGAAAACCAGAGTTTTATTCAGAGGTGAAAGTTGAACTCATCAAAGCTGTACTTTCATAACTTTTCTTAGAAATAAAACGGGATTTTAAAATATCAGCCCTTAAAAGTAAATATCCTCATATTAAATACAGAGTTCTTTTTGCAATGCTTTACAGGGCTGCAGGCTGATTATTAGAAGGAGTAATTATGGATTTCTTTAATTTTATTTTCAAAATTACTGGATAAGAGTTGGGGGAAAAAACCGTCCAAGGAAAAATCTAAAAATAAAACAGCCATAGAAATTCATCTGGTTAGTATCAAAGGTTCCACTTGGAGAATACTTCTTAAAATGTCTTCCTGATTCCTTATTCCAGCAGTACTGCCTTATTGAAAAGTCCTCTGAAATCTTTAGGGATGAAAGGTGACAGGTGCTGTATGAATGTAAAGTGTTATCTGTGGCAGATCTAGGTCAGAATCTTAGTTAAGGCAGTAAAATTCACCTTTGCCCAACACGTGATTGCTGTAAAGGGCAGTTTTGAAGTTTCCTTGAGTGTTTTCAGCGGCTGTCAGTCTATTAACTGAATGCCATGTTGATGGAACCAACTGCTGTTTGATACTGTTCCCCTGGAAATGTTTTCAGTCATGTAGCCTGAGAAACATTTGCTTTTGTAAGAAGTTGTTACAGATATCTATTTTTACAAACTGCATGGTAGTATGTAGGGGTGGTAAAGAAGGAGAAAGATTGTTGATTAGATCTGCTATGATTGTTGAAGATGCTAGATTAGATACAAATGTAATGATTTTGATGTTTCTCTATAAGTAAAATAGTATGTTTGCAATGGAACTGAAATCTGGGCAAGATTTGTAAACCTCAACTTTCTGATGAATCTACCAAAGGAAATTTTGTGTGATTTAAATAGACTTGAGCTGAACAGTACTTTTGGGTTAGTATATATAGCTTTTTGCCTCTTCTCATATGTACTCTTTCTGTCTTCTAACGAAGCGAAGATTAGAACAAAGCCATGTAGTGTATTAAGGGTCACTTTGGTTTTTGAGGCTTTGGATTTGTTGAATTTATAGTGGATATGAATATCATAAGCTGACGAGCTTGCAGTTCTTAACTGGCCTGTTTCATAAGAATGTTCAGAAAGACCTTATTTTTTAGTGTTGTTTTACAAATTACTATATTACCTTCTCAAATAGCACAGGTACTCAAAAAGGCACGATGAACAAAAACCTTATGTGACTGCATTTTAAAATCTTGTTTTTCTTCATTGTTACAGATTGCATAACTTTTTAGAATTTTTTAGTCTTACTCAAGAAAATTGAGGTACCTATCAATCTTTGTCACTATTATGCATTAGTTTTTGAGTTTTTGCTGGTTTTACTTTCTCAAATGATTATTTCAGTCTTCTGTTTGAAATAGTGTTAGTATTTTCAAAGATGTACATACATTTTAATACAATTTATGTATATAAAATATTAAGTACGTTTAATTTTCCATAATGTAGAAATAAAATAAAATTCTGTTCTTAATGGACATAGCTTTACTTTTTTATTAGAATAATTGATTTCATTGATACTTTCAAAGAAAAATTTTGTACTGATGCATTGCCATTTTTGCAAAACGTACCAAAATAATTCAAAAGAAACAACATTTAGTAATGGTATTTTATGAAGAAAATTAATTCCGATACAGCTCTAAAATACAACATATTTAAATTGGGAGTAGAGGAGCTTTTCAGTTATTTGACAATGTACAATGTAAGTGCCTTTCACTTGTTGAACCTATTTTATATACTTGGTTGCGAACAGATGCCAATTTAATTACATGAGAGAAAGGGATTGTGTCTTCCAAAAACTCTTTGATCACCATGGTAAAATAAAAGCAAAAATAATTTCATTCCATCTATGGTAGATGTGCTTATTGTTTGAAGACACCTATTGTTTTGTCTCCGCTTTGACTGCTAGAAACATTTCTAATCAGCCAACGACTACACATGACTTCTAAGCATTTCCATGTATCTGTAGCTCCTAAAAACTTGTTACTTTGTGGTAATTATTGTATGTGGCGTGGTGTTTGTTACTGTTTGAATTAAAATGATCATAGGTATCAGATCACACTTTACAATGAAACTTTATAAACATTTTCTTTGTTCTACAACATGTGCCCTCTGTCCCTCAAGTGTGTTATTTTTAAGCCAACATACTCTATTTGGATGCAAAATTTACTTGCTAACGTCTCCTCTGTGCCTAATAAACAGTCTAAAATTTGTTGTGCATTCCTTCTGTATCTACACCTGACAGCAATAATGCACAATTTATGTAGCTCATAAAATTCCTTGGGAAAGCTGACTTGCTGTGGATAGCAGAAATGCTGATAAGAGTGGTCTGTTCTGTCTTAGAAACGTGGTCTTTTTTTCTTTCAGCTTTCTTGTGTGCAATCACTCTATTTCTGCTTTCAACAAAAAATATGTTGCAAAATTCTACAACATGCTGGTTCATATCAAGAACTAAATTAGTATTTAAATCTTGAAGCACAGAAGCAAACCTGTATTTTTTTTTTTATAGGGTGGCTTGTAGCCTAACCGCAAGCCATGTAGGCCAAAAATTTTGGTATTTGTCACCAAAATGTCACAACGGAAAGTAAAATCTATCAATTTTATTAAGAACACAAGTAAAAATATATTTTAGGTTGTATAGTGTATTCTCTTTAAGGACAGAATAATTCTCTTCCAGGATGTCACAAATGAATTACAATAAGGATTACCTCTGTCCACAAGTGCCCTTTTTGTGACTTTTTCACTTTGGTGGGGAAGAAGTCTTTGCTTTGTGTGAAGCAAATAGAAGTGTAAATAAAATTACAAGCGCTGAGTATATACAAATATTTGCTTTATTTTTAGTATGATACACCATAAAATAAAAGGCAGAACGGATATTTAAATTGTGGCAGTGACAGGGGCCCCACCAACTCTAAACCCCATCAGGATGCTTGTTATATAAAAGGTAGCACCTTTTGAAAAGGTAATATGCCCCTATAGGTAGTATGGGCACAGAATTAGCATCTGAGAACTATTTAAAGCTTACATGTGTTAGTTATCTCTGATTTTGTTTGTGCATTATGAAACATACTAAATGTATCATCTAGAGTATTTTTAAAAAAACCTAATTACATCAACATAGAAGTTAATACGCACTTGTGGTGCATCAATTGTACTGTATTATGATTTGTTAAATTATACACTTGGCTGTTGTTCTTCTGAGGCCTTTGTCACCATTGTTAGGTTTCTATTAATGTTTTCTCATAATAACGATGAAAGTATTGTTCCCAAGCAAATAATTGTTGCAAAATCAAAAAAAAATTACTCCTATGTTTTGGTTTTCTTGGATTCGAACAGGCTTATATCATATGGTTTATTATGCATAGTGGCCATTCAAATATATAAAATTGATATAGAATTTTTTCATATTATAATCATGTATTGTATGGTAGTCTAAGTAAAATTGTTCTTTGAAGTAATGTCTTACATCTGTGTAGGTAGCTGATTGGAATTAAATCCTATTTGTAGTTGTAGTAGTATTTGCTTAAATGGATAGTTTTCTGGTATGTTTTACTTGCTGGAACTGATGCTGAAGCCAAATTTCCTGGTTTTTTGTGTCCACTGAGGGCGCAAAGGATAGGTTCATCCTTTGGGCCAAAGAATCCTGGTCTGAATAACTCTTTAGAGAACCATTTTCTTCACTGTTCATGGAGGAATACTGAGTTTAAACTCTGATATGAATGTTAGTCTCTGAGAAAATCACCTAATCATGTTACTCTACACAGCATGCTTACTACAAGGTTAAAAATCATAATTGCTGAAGATCAGATATTTTCTCCTTCTTGGCTTCAACTGGGTTTTAAATCAGCCCCTATTTTGTCCTTACAAATGAAAATAAAAATTTCTGTATATCTGAAACAAAGTTTTCAGACAGAGCTCTTAAAATATATGTAGTTTCACAATACAGACAATGTAGGAATAGGTCCTTAAAATTCATAGCTCAGAGATCTGCTTTCACTAGTTTAGTAAAATGTCTCTTTTCTTGAGTGATCATCTAAATAAAACTTAAGTTACATGACTCTTGACTGAAAATCACTTTCCAGCCATCCAATAAAAAGTGGAGATTGCATGACATAGATCACAGATGTAATTAGCCTAGGAATTCAAGTACTTGACTGATGCTTTCAGTTTGTTACTTATGGTGATTTGTTTTATGTTTTTCAAATTGGCAAAAAATCCAAACAGCCACCTTAAAGTAGGAAAAGAATCCTACATAGAATCATAGAATGGTTTGGGTTGAAAGGGACCTTAAAGATCATCTAGTTCCAACCTCCCTGCCGTGAGCAGGGACACCTTCCACTAGATCAAAGCCTCATCCAGCCTGGCCTGGAACACTTCCAGGGAGGGGACATCCACAGCTTCTCTGGGCAACCTGTTCCAGTGCCTCACTACCCTCTCCATGAAGAACTTCTTCCTGATGTCTAATCTAAATCTCCCCACCTTCAATTTAAACCTGTTAGACCTTGTCTTGTCACTACAGGCCCTTGTAAAAAGTCTCCACCCCCTGCTTCCTTGTAGACCCCCTTCAGGCACTGGAAGGTGCTATAAGGTCTCCCCAGAGCCTTCACTTCTCCAGGCTGAACAAGCCCAACTCTCTCAGCCTGTCCCCATAGCAGAGGTGCTCCAGCCCTCTGAACATCTTCGTGGCCTCCTCTGGACTCGCTCCAACAGATCTGTCCACACTACATATATCTCTATAGGGAATCATAATAAGCCATGAATAAATTAATTTGTGTCCTTTCTTGTATCTGATTTTTCAACACATTTATAATTTTAGAATAAAGCTTTATAACTAATTGCCTAACTAATTAAAACTCTCATGCCGCATGATACTGATCAGTGAAGCAGCAAAGCAGAAGCAAGCAGCCTGAGATTTTTATGTGGATTTGCTTTCTACTTACTGGATTCTCTGTTGAAATGGTGCCATCTTGTACTTCTTAGAAAAGATAAGTCAATGATTGAAAACTAATTTGCCTGAGTCTTTATTACCAGATTAGCCATTGTAATAACAGGAAATACTTCACCAAAATATTTTTCGTGCCTATTTAATTTCCTCTACTGTGTGTGTGTGGGATGAGTGGAGATCATGGAAAAATAGTGTAATTTAAAGAGTCAATTTATTATCCAAATTTTGAAATGACAAGTAAAGTGTTGAAAAGTGCCTAGTTATTTTATATATTTCAAAGACAGACCTGATTCCAGAATGAAAATACTAAATGTCTTGAAAACAAGGTCATGGAAAGACAGTGCCAAGTGGTGTCCCAGGTTGTTCTGGAAAACCACTTGTTACCATTTTGCAAATACTTTGAGGTTTCTCTGACAGAAAATATTGTACTTCATAGAAAACAGAACAAAATATCAGCCATAACTGGCATTTTTGAGACGATTGGAGATCTATGCTTTCTTCTCATGGAAAAATTTCATTGGTATTTTCTTGTGCTCTATTAATCTCCTGGCTCTGCTTATCATGTTTTTCTACTTTTCAAGTAGAAAAACATACCAATCACCTTTTACAAAGAAGTGAAAACAATGATATGAAACAGAAAAAGTATATTGATCAAACGTTTAATATCTGTAAACCCACTAGTTGTTATAAAAATTACCTCTTTAAAATCTAGGTTGTAAATGACCTATTGAATATTGAAATACAGTTTGGAGATAAAAGAATTAATAAATATCACTAAATAACCCTAACAAAAGAAGATTTTTAGTTTAAATAGCTGTAGCCACAGGTTTATAAGGCAGTTGTGTTGTGATAAAAGTGTAGAACAGTACTTCTGTCAATCAGTACGCTTTTAAATTAAGCTACAAAAATTGTTGAGAAACTTCTTGAACTACTTATGTTTTATATGTATTGAAAAAGTTGAAATATTTGACAATGATGCAGTAATTCTGTTCGGTGAATGTAATGCTAACGTGAACAATCCTGGAAATACCTCACAGATGAGGTACAGTCACAAAACCAATTCTGCCTTGTTTTTGGATGGTATTTTGAGAAATGTTAAAAATAGTACCTTTCTTTCACACCGTGAAAGCAATTGTTTTGTTCTCTAAGGTCTAACATTCATTAATTTCTTCTCTAATTGCTTTATGGGGCTTTGTCTGTGAGATCTTTCTTTCAGTGTCTGAAAAATCTGACAGTCATTCAATACTCTAACAGAATAATTTAGCAAATGCTGTTCAAATAGTGGTGCAAGTGGTGAATCTACTTAATTACTTTTAAATAACTCCTGTCTAGTCTTATACTGTGATAAAAACATACAGTGGAGCTGTAATGGAATTAATATTCAAAAATTACTCAGTTTTGGATATGAACCATATCGTGCTAGATTTTTCCTTTTCCTGTGATCTAATTTTACATTCTTTGAAGTCAGTGAGAAATTGTTTAGGGACTCCTTCTTTTAAGACAATTTAGAGTTTAGCTTGAACCTTCTGATATATATAAACAAGCTCATAATTTTCCTACATTACTTGATATATCACAATCTTTTCCAAGAAAACCTTAAGGACAAAAGGGGAGAATTTAGGATGATTCAACTTTGTTTAGTATGTAAAATAATTTTGGATGAAGAAATGTTTGATGCAGCCAATTGTAAACTAATACAGAAGAGTGTTTGTGTGGTGCTAGAGCTATTTGTGGCTGAAAACAATATAGCAGTGTAACGGGGTTTTTTTCTTGTTTTGTTTAAAAATTTATATTGTTTCCTGATGTGAGTTAGCATCTGTGTTATGTGCTGTGTACTGCTGTAGTATCAGATTCTATCTTCAGTCAGTTAGGGATTATCTATTTTACTGTTGTGTTGGACTTTCTCTAAGTGCTGCTAAATGGTGGAGCAGGTAATGTAATTTAATTTCTGGCAGTATAGCTGTATTCTGTATGGACTCAAGAGCTCAAGATAAGGTTACTTTTGGTGATGAAGACTGGTTGAGAGTTAAGCTGCTGTTTCCAGTACAGCGAAATTATAGGATTGGTCATCATACAAAACATACTAATATGAGGAAAAACTGGTTTTTGCCATTATGTCATTTCTGTGTAGTAGGTTGTACTAAATATTTTATTTAGCAGTTTGGTAATATACTGTATGTTTGAGTATCCATGTTTCCTGAGGAGCCAAATTCTATGAAATTCCAGAGTGTCTCAATTGTAGACATGTAGCCATTTGACTTTTTTTTTTAAGGGGAAGCAAAAGGGAGCAGTTTTCAATTCTTTTTATTAAGTAGTTTCATCCTTGAATGATGTAATTTTAAGCAATTGATAAATTTTACACTGGATTAAACACCCATTTTCATTCCAGCTCTTTAAAGACTGTTCTGTTATATATTCAGTGCTAAGCAGCCATTGAATAGACTACAGAATATGGAGTGGAAAGTAGGAGCGTTTTTAGGAGTCTATGGAACATTACTTTTTATGCAGATGATTGTTGTTTACTTATGTCTTTGTGTAGACAAGCTATGAAAGATACTACTCATCCAATATGAGTTCAGATTTTGAATGAATCTCTGAACTCAGAGGGTAAGCTTATTCATGTGGCCATTTTTTAAATTTTTATTTCCTAGTTTTGGGATAAAGACAATGTTCTAGATGGCTTTGTGTAGTAGATATATGCTGGTCAATATTTATCAAATTATTTTGTTCTGTACCTTAGGTATCTCATACTAAGTTGCAGAAGTGCAGTGAAATCTTATTTTTCAAGTTTAGCATTTTTTGCAAATACTGAGTTCTGATTTCCCTTGTATGCTCCTTTCTCTCTAGGAAGTCTGTTCATTAAGAAAAATTACTTGGTTCCTCTGTCTAGTTGGAGCTATAAAAGGCAACAACATTTGTTTCATGTGTTTGTTATTCTGGCAGCTGTGCAGTTTCATTTTGCCCAACTACCAGTACTGCATATGCTCCTGAATTAAAGTGCACACTAAGGTCATGGATTTTGTATTTTCTTAGGGCTTGTGACTTTAAACTGGAATCCCAGAGGGAATTGGTCTATACATCTAATTTAAATTTCTTAAGGACACAAATATATTTATTCTGTCCTATTTTCTTTTCTGATATACATTTAGCTGATTTTTCTATCTAGTTAAGCATGCTTATTGACACTATTGAGCTGTATTGACTGAAGCTGGACGTGAGGCTGCTTTGTAAAATTCTTCGGAATTTTACGTTCTGAAACTTATCTCCTGCATGAAGTATCTTGGAATATGAATCAAAAATGAGTAATACAGTTTTCCTGTTGAGGAATGAAACTGATTATTTTTTGTGCTTTTTGGATTTTTTTGCATTTTTTTTTTTTCAAGTGTGAGTGATAAATGCATTTCATATTACTCCATGTTCACATCTGAGGGCTCAGTAGTGTGGCCAGTTCTGTTGAATATCTCTGTCAATGATCTGGATAAGGGAATTGAGTAGGCCCGTGTTGATCTGCCTGAGGTTAGGAAGGCTCTGCAGAGGGATCTGGACAGGCTGGATTGATGGGACAAGGCCAACTGTAGGACCTTCAGTAAGGACAGGTGCTGGGTCCTGCACTTGTATCACAACCCCATGCAATGCAGGCTTGGGGACGAGTGGTTGTGAAGCTGCCTGGCAGGAAAGGTCCTGGGTGTGCTGGTCCACAGTCAGCTGAATGTGAGCTAACAGTGTGCCCAGGTGGCCAAGAAGGCCAATGACATCCTGGCCTGCATCAGGAACAGTGTGGCCAGCAGGACAAGGGCAGTGATTGTGTCCCTGTACTCAGCACTAGTGAGGCCGCACCTCCAATACCGTGTTCAGTTTTGGGCCCCTCACTACAAGAAAGACATGGAGGTGCTGGAGTGTGTCCAGAGAAGGGCAATGCAGCTGGTGAAGGGTCTGGAGCACAGATCCTGTGGGGAGTGGCTGAGGGAACTGGGATTGTTTAGCCTGAAGAAGAGGAGGCTCAGGGGAGACCTAATCACTCTCTACAACTACCTGAGAGGAGGTTGCAGAGAGGTGAGTGTTGGTCTCTTCTCCCAAGTGATAATTGACAAGACAGAACAGCCTTAAGTTGTGCCAGGGGAGGTTTAGATTAGATATTAGGAACAAATTCTTCACTGAAAGTGTTGTCAGGCATTGGAACAGGCTGCCCAGGGAGGTGATGGAGTCACCATCCCTGGAGGTATTTAGAGACATGTAGGTGCAATGCTTAGGGACATGATTTAGTGGCAGACTTAGCAGTGCTAGGTTAACAGTTGGACTTGATCTTAAAAAATATTTTCAAACCTAAATGATTTTGTGATTCTATGCCAGTCCAAAACAAACTGTAGTCACCCAACTTCCACACTTCATTTGGCTACAGACTCACAGTTCACAAAAAGCTAAAAAAGGTGTGGTAAGAGCAAACTGATTTATAGTCAAATGTACTTTGACCAACCTTTAAAAATATTGACTTGTTTCTACTTGTTTTGAAACAATGTCTATACAAACACTAACTGAAGGTGACTCAAAGACTTACTCTAGCTGACAAATTTTGTTAGCCATTATTGTATAAAATTTCTGCTTGTAGATGAGGAGTGGAGCCTATCTGATGCATACCAGTTGCAACGGTAGTCATGGAAGGGAACACTGGTTTTAATTTTGAAGAGACAATGTACAGTGTGCCTCTAAAACCAGCTTGCTCCTACCCTTTCAGTATAGCTTTTGTAAACTAAGGGCAATAGTCTGTCAAGCATATCTTTTTTTATTTAATATCTAATCTTAGTTGAATGATGTGGTCTTACAGCTCAACATCTGCTTCTGTATACTCAATGACTGTCAAGGTCTGGATGGTGATCTTGGGAAACACATTAGCACTAAGCAGAACCCCTGCTCACTTTAAAATAGATGATTAATCATTGCTTTCTGAATAGTCAATGAGTGCTGTACTTGTCTTCAAAGTTTCAACAGCACCGCAGTTTGTTCACATCTGTTGTGGATTTTCTGTTTTCTTCCCCACTGAGTGTTTTGAGACTGATAATTTTTGCCTTCTTACCTAAACTGTCAAAAGAAGCTGAGGGACCTAGCTTGAAAAAATCTGTTGTTTTTGAACTACATTGGGGATTTTGAAAGAAATTGTCCTCAGTTCCTAGTACTAAGTAATAATGTGACTGATACTGCAGTAGCTGGTGAGAGTTGCTATACCTGATGCAAGCCTCCATAATTTTTAGGGCAATGTCTGTTAGAGAGAGTGAATTCACTTGTTAAGACAGCAAGCAGCATTTACATGTACAACTCTAATTCACTACTGTGCTGTAGGAGGCAAATCCTTTGCAACTCCTACACTAAGTAGACTGACTGAGATACAAGCTTGTCCAGGTTATACTTCCTATTGCTATTAAATATAAAAGATCAATTTTTTGCAAATGGCTCATGGCCTTAAAAATGCTTGCAAGGCTTATTTTGCATGTAAGTACACTGCATTTATGCCAAGCCTAAACAACTTTTTTTTTCTTAGAATAATTTTCTCTAAACATTAGAAATATATTGATTCTTTTACCATTGTATTCATTAGATTGATCAAGTTTACTACTGAAAAAATCACCTACAAATTCCTACAATTTACCACAGAAGAAGGGTTAAAATAGTACCTGTATTGGTTTTCTTTTCCCTCTTCTTCCCTGCCCCCCCGCCCCTCCCAAGTCTGATTTCATATTTTATGTCATCTTGTCTGAATTAACAGATTTATAAACCAGCTCCTTGAACAGTAACACCATTTGCCATTTGGTGGAATTGGCTGACATTTCATTTTTGCTGTGCAGATTGCAGATAATGTTGACATTATTTCGCTGAGCTCTGTACTACATCATTAACATTGCTCATGACTGAGTCTGAAATGCTTTCAGTCTTGTAGTGTAATAACCTGCATTTTCTCTGTTAAAGGGATGATGTAGATTTTGCTAAGAGAAAATAGTTAATGTTGCAGCATGGTGAAATAGAAATTGCATTGAAGTGACAAAAAACAGCACCACAGTCTGTGTTAAAAGTAAAGCAAAAAATCCCATAGATGATGTGTTTATCTATAAATCTTGAGTAGCAATGAGCAATGTTCATGAAATATGCTTAAACCCAGAATATATCAGCATTGTAGCAGTACAAGACCTGACAAATTAGAGGCATATAGCTTTGTGCTTGCATTACATGAAAATAAAAATTCATTTCAAGTTATAGGCATAATCCATTGCTTGCCCATATGTGATTAGTTTTGCTGAAAAAGAAACCAGGTAGCAGGATCTAGTAGCATTGGGTGAACAGGAACACTGAAACTGAAGGTAGATTTTTACATACTGGCAGAAAATTACCAATGATTTTATTTTTACAATGTTTAAAGATCTACATATGTAGATAAAATTGTAAATCAAGCAGTTTCTCTGAAAGTCTTACTTTAAATCCTGCTAGGAGAGAGAGAAGTGGAACTAGGGAACTGATTTGAAGTTTTCTGTCATGTTGATACAGCCTGTCCAGGATTCATCATTAGTATTACCAATGATTTTAGATGATTACCTTACTTTTATGAATTTATCTTATTTATCCTTCTTCAGAGTTTTAATTTAGGTGTGTTTTGCCAGACAGTAGGCTTTTTTCCTATAACACATTATAGATCATATGTTGCCATCCTTCTCATTGTTAAATTGTAGTTTCAGCTGTGTCAGGACTAATTGTCACAATTAAGATTACAATTAAGTAAGAGGTTACTTATTGTGATTAAAGGTGACAGAATGTCACCTTGGTTGATTAATAGCTTTTTCGTCATGTATTCCACATACATAAATTCTTCCACTGACCAACCAGGTGTGCAGTTTAAAAATTCAAGATCCAAACAGCCATCTGCATTTGAGATTCTGTGCAAGGTAGACTAATTATTCAGCCTCTTACAGTCAAATAGATAAACTTTCATTTAAATTTATAAATGTGGAAGAAAGATTTAGTTTTGATGAAGAATCCTCCTTCTGTGTTGTACCCAGATTGAGAAAAATCACGAACTTAAACCCTTTCCATTGGGGGGATGGGGAACTGGGGTTGTGGCCAGTCCATAGCATTTTTTCTGCTGCTCCTTCTTCCTCACACTTTTCCCTTGCTCCAAGTGTGGGTCCTTCCTACCATGATACAGCCCTTCACAAATTACTTCCGTGTGGGTCCTCCACAGGCCACAGTTATTTTGGGGAATGTCCACCTACTTTGGCATGTGCTCCTTCCTGGGCTGCAGTGTGGGCATCTGCTCCACCATGGTCCTCCATGGGCTTCAGGGCAATCTCTGCTTTGGCACCTGGAGCACCACCTCCCTTCCTTCTCTTTCATCTTGGTGTTCCACGGGTTGTTTTTCCCAGTTTCCTGCCCTACTTCCTCACAGAGGGCACCCCTGCAGCCCCATTGCTACCAGCACCTAGGCATAGAGACTCAGTACAATTGTAGTGTAAATATATTGATAAAATAGTGATTTCTCTATCACCACTTCATGTAGAGTAAAATTTTCACATATCTCTCTTTGTCAGTTAGTTATTTGCTACTACATATGTAGATAATGACTTGTTGCCAGGGAGACGAGGGTGTTTTACTGTTTACAGAGTATATGCAGTACAGAATGGGAAACAAACATTGCATTAGTTGACATGTTTACCATTAAGAACTAGAGCTACCAAAACAAGAATGGTTTTATTTCAGCACTACAATGCAAAATATGAATAATTACACTTTAATTTTTAATAAATTAGTACTTTTTCAACAGGATTTGGTACTTCTGTTGTTCATTAATCTTAACTAAAATAACTAGATCGAGAAGTATTTGAGTGATATTTCCCTTCCCCTCAGCAGGATAGTTTCTCACTTCTGAAAATACCTTAGAATTTTTTTTTTTTGCATATTAATTGTGTGCAGGTAAAAGTATTGCAGGGTATGAACAAAAGCACTACATCTGAGCTGCCTGAATATTTTTAGCCTTCTAGCCAAGAAATAACAGTTTTTCCTGATTGTTTTCTGGTATCTGTTTCTAAGAAGCTTCAGCATCTGTAAAACATACTGACATGTCTATGTTGATTTAATGTCTTTTTGAGTTTACAAGTTGGGGACATAGTACTATGTTTGACATGTGCAGTCACGTCACTATATATTAAAAGGCAAAGATTTGTTGGTCTCTTAATGAATACATCTTCCACAGTCTTTAAAGAGACTTTCTTCACTGGTAGACTTACACTTTGGGGTTGCCACAAGCAGATGTATTATGTTTTGAGGAAAAGTGGCTTATAGTTGGCCAGACAACAGCAGAGATTTGCAGGTGCCCCATCAGAAACATAAAACTCTTGTATTGTCTTGAAAGTTCCTATTTTCACAGATGATCAAGGAAACAAAAAATTGTGTGTTTACTTAATCAGCTGTGAGAAACAGGCTTTGTGAAAAGTACACTATAATCCACCCTCTGCAGGGGCTTTGGCGAGCTGTTCAGTCTCCTTGTGGCTTCATCACAGCACTGCACTCTGAAATCACAGGGGCAGTGACTGATGGCAGTGCTTTCCCAGTTCAGTCATCCACTCAGCCTTAAATTTTCTTTGTGGTCCTGAACACTGTCTTAAGTTGGTAAGTTAACCAGGCAGCTGAAATAGGTTCCTGCTGCTTTGCAGTGCAAAATCAAATAGAAAGCACCTAGATTACATCCTTAAATCTGCAAACAATGAGATGAATTTGGGAAGTCTGTTTGACTTGTTGCTATGTTGTCTGCATAGTCAGACTGTTGTTTTGTGCTTTAACACCTGCCTGAATTTCGGTTTTAGCTAGGCCTAACCATCTATAGGCAGTCGATGGCTTAGGGTTTTCCATACCTACAGATGATTACAACCAGGCATTATTACATAATTTACTAGTGAAGTTTCATGCTTTTTAAAAAGATTCCTCTTTTTGAGTTGAAAATAACTTTGGATATTTTGTCTTTAGAGTCAAGGATCTCTAGTGAACTTCAATGGATTCAGATTCAGTAATAGTACTAAGTAAGTGTAGCGACTGGGCTGAGAGTGTGGAGAGAACTCCTGCACTCAAGCTGACTTAGTACTATCACCCACCTTGTTGTGTGGGAAGGTTGTGGCAGATAACACACAGACTCACAGCACTTCAGAATGAGATAAATAAATTAGAATTCAGTAGTATGTGACTGTGACTGCAGTCACCCTGGGGTATAAGGTAAATCAAAAAGCATCATTTTTCCACCGACTTCATTGTTTTAAGAAGTAGTGTTGATGTGGTGCAGCATCTGTAAGAGGAAAAACATAGAATGGTTTGGTTTGGAAGGGACCTTAAAGATCATCTAGTTCCCAGCCCCTCTGCCATGGGCAGGGACACCCTCCAGTAGACCAGGTTGCTCCAAGCCTCATCCAGCCTGGCCTGGAACACTTCCAGGGATGGAGCATCCACAGCTTCTCTGGGCAACCTGTTGCAGTGCCTCACCACCCTCTCCATGAAGAACTTCTTCCTGATACACAATCTTAATCTCCCTGCCTTCAATTTAAACCCATTACCCATTGTCCTGTCACTACAGGCCCTTGTGAAAAGTCCCTCCCAGCTTTCTTGTAGGCCCCCTTCAGGTACTGGAAGGTGCTATAAGGTCTCCCCGGAGCCTTCACTTCTCCAAGCTGAACAAGCCCAAGAAGAAAATGCTGTGTCAATCCCTGCTTAGTTTTTCTTCCTTTCCTTTCCTGTTCATATTAGAACTATGTTTTATATTTAACCCCTTTGTGTATTTATGATACATAAGATGCTTTCCATATGTTGAATGCATATTCTTTGTCATCTTTTCTTAAACTCTAAAATCAACTTTAGCAGCTCTCACAGCTGCACTCCTTAGTGTCTGGGAACTAATCAATTTTGGTTTTTGTTTATACCTTTGGGAGTCTTTCATTATCTGGTATTATACCTCCAGGACCTCTGCAACAACTTGCCCATGCTCAAGCTCTTTTCTTGAAGCTCACCGAAGGCTTTATTATATACTGAAAACTGGAATCAGAAAGGTTTGGTCATTGGACATGTGAAGATGTCTGTTGTGAAATAATACACAATGGCTGGCAACTTTCCCAAGCTAATGCTGACTGATTTTTTTTAAATTTCCCCCCCCCCCCCATGCTGGGCTTGCTCACAGAGCTCACCAGGTTTGATTTACAGGCCATGGTTGGGTTGTTACCATGATCATAAGTCTGACTTTCATCAGACTGGCAGACAGGAGCAAAGAAAGTTAGTGTTTTCAGATTCATGAATGCACATCTCCACTGCTCTTCTGGACAGATGTTTGGGTTATGCAGGACAAACAATAGGTGGGAAAGAGGAAAGGGAATGGAGACCTGATAGTAAGATAAGTTTAGGCACCTAGTTCATAGGCCAGTATCAAGGATTATGTAACTTTTCCTTATCTGGTAAACAAGAATCAAACGTATTAAGTGCTACAGTTAATATTTACAAAAGGTGTCATGTTTAAACAATCATGGAAGAACTGTGAAAATCAACTTTCACAGAGATGTTTTTTGAATTTGGCCTCCTTTACCACATGGGCTTTGGTGGAGAGCTTTTGTCAGATCAATTTTGACAGTCTGAAAATCTCTGAAGATTGAATACGAAGTCATTCCTCTAGAAAGTGGGGCGAGTTTGAATGAGCTCTTCTGGGAACAGGGACTAGCCTTCAGATTCCCTTCATCCTTCTTAGCTGAATGAGCTAATGAATAGTTTAAGAAATTTGTGCTTTCTCTTACTTCTCTTAGGAGAATGGAATAAATATCACCAATAGAAGCTGTGTCACAGTGAGGAGGAAGACACTGCTCATGTGCTTACTCCTGGCCTAGATCATCTTCCAGGGTACAGTGTTCAGGCAAGAAATGTAGATCTGACCACTCTTGCACCAAGCAGAACATGGAACCTGCATCCCAGGCACTTTGATCTTCAGTGGTCAGAAAAAAATGTCACGCTTATGTTCATAGAAAATATGTGTACAGAACCCAGTAGTGCTGATGGTAATTTTCACTATCTGCTAAATGAGGATCTTCAGCCTTAGCATTATTCCACTTGGCGACTCTGCCAGAGGACCAGTCAAACTCTTGCTGATAGTGACAATTTCGGTTAGGTTTTGAAGGAGGAGTTTAGTTTTTAAACAGATAAGAGAATGTGTTGAGAATTTTAATATTGTTATCATGTCTAAATCTAGAGAGGGTGACATCTTATTTGTCTCTATTTCTGTTGGTGGTAGATAATGTGCACTTTATGCAAGCAATGCCAGTTCTGGGATAGCTGGGCTTTCTTCTGTCTCAGGAAAAATAATACTTTTCTCATTCCATGGTAGAAAAACCTCTAGTATTAAACTCTTCATACAGGTCACTGTTAGACAGCTATTAAAGTCTACAAAATAACTCATGAATTCATAATAATGGCTTCAGTCACTTTATGGAGGAAATCCTAAGGACATGAAAAGTACTTGAACAATAAAATGACATTTAAGGGACAATTAAGTGATCTTGATTATTTGTAACCTTTGGGATAATTTATCATTTCACTGGTGTTTTTCAGCTGTATAAGTAAACAATAGAGTATTCCCTGAAGTCCAAATCTACATTCAACAGCTGTAGTTTAAATGCTAATAGATGTATGAATTTTTTTGTTACTCTGTACGTGGTTCTTAATAATATTAGAACACCTTAAATGTATGAACAGATTTGAGGGGTTAGAGAAAACCTATACAGTATTCTATTTTTCAGTTTTTTTGTCTAAAGACCAAGATGTCTAACACAGCACTTCTCATATTCAAATATAATATTTATTTAATAAATCTATAGCCTGCAGCTATAGAATAAATATAATTTATGTTCACTGAGTGACTTTGAGTAGTGTAAGCTGTATGTAGTATTCGACAGTTACTGAATTTTGTCTTTAAAGCTGGAAATCCATTTTCACTCTTATTAATGTTAGAAAAGTGAACACATCTTTCTTGTAGGTAAACTAGAAGGCAGGTGATGTTTATGTTTAATTATATATTTCTTTAATAATTGTACTATTAGTGGGTTCTAGACAATTCAGTCCATGATATCCTGTGCTAAAATTTAAGGGATGATAACACTTACGGAATTCTATAGAGGCTTTTCAAGATATGCCTAAGAACTAGTGTTAGTGATTCAACAAGACACTTAACTGTCTGTTTAAGTGTGTGTGCTGGGTTCAGTCAGGAAAGGGCTAACTCCCTTTACTCTGGTTGCCAGGGAACTCTGTTGCTGGACAGTAAGTGAAAACATTGATAAGGCCTCAGCTGGTGCTGGGGATGGCTTGTACTGAACTCAAGGTCTTTTGTCGGCTTTGGATACTGTAGCTGACCCAGACTAACCAAGGAAGTATTTCATCCCATAGTACGTCATGTTCCGGTCTCTTTGGGTGGGGAAGAGGGTCCGGTAGCCATTACTCTGCCCTTCTCTCTCTCTCCCTTACTCCCTTGCTCATCTCTCCGGGCACTTGCTAACCCTCCTGTGTTAGCTGCTTCGCTAACTCCTGTGCTGGCTCATTCTTGTGGGAGCTGGTGGATTGTTTTGACTTTTCTGGCCGTGTTATCAGTGATAAGGTTTGCTCGGAATCTGCTGCGTAGGCTCCCGGGCTCCGGCCTTCAGGCCGCGGCTCTTGGGCTGTGGTTCTCTGGCTCTCGGGCTCTGATTTTCATCTCTCAACATCTGGGTGTGCATTGGTCAGTGGATGGTGGGAAATTGTATCATATTGTATATATTGTACTATAGGTTTCATTTTCTACTATTTTAAGTATTTATTAGTAGTAGTACCTGTATGTTTTGATTTAGATTTAATTAGTAAATAGTTCTTATCTCAATTTTACGAGCTTTCTTATTTCTTTTTCCTCCGATTCTTCCTCTCCACTGGAGGAGGGGAGGGGGATTTGTGAGAGCGGCTTCGTGGTATTTTGCTAGCCAGAGTTAAACCACGACAGTGTGTGAGTAACTTTTGAGTAAATATTATTTAGTATTATGGTATTAGTACTATATCTTATCTAAATCTACACTCTTTCAGTTTAAACCCGTTACCTACCCCTTGTCCTGTCACTACAGGCCCTTGTAAAAACTCCCCTCCAGCTTCCTTGTAGACAGAGGCAGATTGAATTCTTTCATAAACTGTCAATATCTCCTTTTCAGTTGCAGTATAATGGACCTCAGATTCTCTGTATCCCTGACCCTCCAAAACCTTGAGTTTCCACTGGTTCTTTCTGCCAAAGACCATTATCCCTGGATGTGGTGTAGAGCATATTATTTACATCTTGCCCTGTCCGGACTGGTCCAATATTTCCATTTGAAATATGCCAGAAACAATGCTTAGGAAAGCTTGTGTTTCCTTTTTGCTAGTTGGTGGAGACATAGCTGTAAGTTCATTAATCACATCAATTGGAATTTGATGACATCCATCTTGCTATTTTATTCCTAAGAACTGGTTGTCCTGTGCAGATGCCTTGACCTTACTTTGTTTTATGGAAAAACTGTCTCCCAGAAGGATTTGGATGATCATCTTCCCTTTCTCAAAAACTTTGTCTGCTGTGTTGCCCCATACGATGAGGTCATCAATGTATTGCAGGTGTTCAGGAGCTTCACCCTGTCCCAGTGTGGTCTGGATCAGTCCATGGCAAATGGTAGGGCTGTGCTTCCACCCCTGGGGCAGTCAATTCCAGGTGTATTGGACGCCCCTCCAATTGAAAGCAAACTGTGGCCTGCACTCTGCTGCCAAAGGAATGGAATTAACGGCATTAACAATGTCAGTTGTGGCGTACCACTTGGCTGCCTTTGACTCCAGTTAATATTGAAGTTCCAGTATGTCTGGCACAGTGTCAACGGTGGCCTGACCTCATTTAGGCTATAATAGTGTACTGTTAGTCTCCCCTCTCCATTAGACTTTTGCACTGGCC
This sequence comes from Rhynochetos jubatus, assembly GCA_027574665.1. NCBI lineage: Eukaryota > Metazoa > Chordata > Aves > Eurypygiformes > Rhynochetidae > Rhynochetos > Rhynochetos jubatus. Next base: position 80,025,087 of record CM050650.1, on the reverse strand, counting down.
AGATGGGGCTGTTAAAGGGCGAACGAGTCTTGCTGATCACCCCTTGGGTCTCCAGTTGATGCATCAGGCTATGGATGGGAAGCAAGGAATCTTGGTTGGTGTGATACTGTCGCGGGTGCACTGTTGTAGTAGCAATTGGTCTGCAACCTTTAGCAATCCCACAACAGAAGGGTCCTCTGAGAGACCAGGCAAGACAAACAACTGCTCAATGTCCTCAGTCTCTATAGCAGCTATACTGAAAGCTCACCAGTACCCTTTCGGGTCCTTAAAATACCCTCTCTTGAGACTGTGCATCCTTGGCATAGACTGAGCCTCTGAGCCAGCCACAATGGGTTGCTTTTGCTACTCCTTCCCAGTCAGGCTTGTTTCAGCCTCCAACACAGACAGTTGTTGAGAGGCCCCAGTCACACCAGAAATACTAATGGGTTGTACCCCCTCATAGCTTCATGTCATGAGGGTACACTGTGCACCCGTGTCTACCAGAGCTCTATACTCCTGCAGCTCTGATGTGCCAGGCCACCGAATCCACACAGTCCAGTAAACCCGGTTGTCCCTCTCCTCTACCTGGCTGGAGGCAGAATTGTCCATTCGTGCCTAGTGAAAATGGATTAGTGTTTCTGTTTATAAAATCAACTCTTTCATCCTGTCTTAAAACCAGCACACCTAACCAAAGGTCAATGAAACAAATTTGTACCAGACTTGTGGCTTTATTTCAATACATAATACTGAGGAGGTTGTATACTGTTCTAAGCTGTTTAGGGGCTATGATCTTGTCTGAAAGAGGAGAAAAAAACCCCAAACAAGGAGATTTCCCCTTCTCTCATCCTGAAAGGTGGACATAATGTACATATAAGGAAAAAGAAAGCTTTAAGGACCATTTCTTCTTGCATACTTTTGTGTATTTTCTTCAGTGTTGTAATGTTTATTAGCAGTTAAATACTGCCTAAGTTCCACTGTGTATCAAGGCTGCAAAAATCAGAGACTGCTTCTAGTTAAAGATGCAGAATAAGGGCCTGAAGGTCAGTCTCCAACTCTTATATACAGAATAAGGCTACAAGTCTTATAATTTAATGTCTGTATTTCTCAATATAGACTATTGAGTCTGAGGCCAGCTGATAAATTAAATAGGAAAATGACCTACATAAATACTTCCAGATAAATAAAAAGCAAACCTATGTGCATGGCTGACATAGCATGAGGTATGTTTCTACAGAGGTTTTGATAAGCAGCCATTTCTTTTTCTGAACCATGTTTTCTGCTTGGATGTATAAATATTCCTCCCCCCACCTCCAGGTGACAGGGATATATGGTAAAAGCTGTTCAAATGTACGGTGCCTTGAGTTTGCAGTGCTGGAAGTTTAAGTAGAGGAAAATAATAAAGATGGAAATGTCTAATTACTAATAAATCAGTACGTTATTGTTGATGATCAAAACTACACAAAGGTGCAGTGAGATGCTATGTAACATTGGCTGCTCATGGCTTGGATGGGTGTACTCTTTGCTGGGTAAAAAACTGGCTGGCTGGGCCCAAAGAGTGGTGATGCATGGAATTAAATCCAGTTGGAGGCTGGTCACAAGTGGTGTTCCCCTGGGCTCAGTACTGGGGCCAGTTCTCTTAAATATTTTTATCAATGACCTGGATGAGGGGATTGAGCGCAACCTCAGTAAGTTTGCAGGTGATGTCAAGTTGGGCAGGAGTGTTGATCTGCTTGAGAGTAGAAAGACTCTTCAGAGGGATCTAGCCAGGCTGCATCAATGGGCCAAGGCCAACTGTCTGCAAGCTGGGTCCTGCACTTGGGTCACAACAACCCCATGCAATGATACAGGCTTGGGGACAAGTGGTTAGAAAGCTGCCCGTCGGAAAAAGACCTGGTGGTATTGGCTGACAGCCGGCTGAATATAAGCCAACAATATGCCCAGGTGGCCAAAAAGGCCAATGGCATCTTGGCCTGGATTAGGAACAGTGTGTCCAGCAGGATTAGGGCAGTGATTGTCCCCCTGTACTCGGCCGTGGTGAGGCCACACCTTCAGTACTGTGTTCAGTTTTTGGGCCCCTCACTACAAGAAAGATGTTGAGGTGCTGGAGCACATCCAGAGAAGGGCAACAAAGCTGGTGAAGGGTCTAGAGCACAAGTTCTATGAGAATCAGCTGAGGGAACTGGTGTTGTTTATCCTGGAGAAGAGGGTCAGTGGAGACCTTATTGCTCTTTACAACTATGTGAAAGGAAATTGCAAAGAGGTGGGTGATGGTATCCTCTCCCAAGTAAGAAGCAATGGGACAAGAAGAAATGGTCTCAAGTTGTGCCAGGAGAGGAACAGGTACTGGAATGGGCTGCCCAGGGAGATGGTCTAGTCACCATCTTTGGAGGTCTTTAAGACACGTGTGGATGAGGTGCTGAATGACACAGTTTAGTGGTGGACTTGGCAGTGTTAGGTTAACGGTTGGAGTTGATGATCTTAAAGGTCTTTTCCAATCTAGAGATTCTATTCTATGATTTATGTTTCTTTGCTCCTTTGGAAGAGGAACCTGTAGGTTGTCAGGGATAAAACAGGTTTGTCTTATTCCTGAAAAATCAATCGTGTGCTGTCACTATTTGGGGGGTGGGGGGAAGCCGATAACAGGAGTTGGGGTTAGCAGTCAGTCAGGAGGATTAACTGGTGAATGATCACAGGGTGCAACCCTTAAAGCTCTACAGCCAATTAATTGGTGACTGTGTCATCCAGGATTCTCTGACCTTAGAGTGGGAGGTAATTAATAAATGATCATTTTAGTGATATGGTTGTTGTTCAGTACACAAATATGTGAAATTTTTATGTATTATCTACAGCTCGCAAATCTATTATTATTGTTAACATTTCTTATGAAATTTTCCAGCACTTGTATTTTTAGAACATATAATAATGGCCTTGAAGCCAGATATGGCCTTTTGTTGCTCTAAGACAGGTAGGCATTGGAATGGTGGGTTTAGCAGCTGCAGCAGACAGACTATTTTTATCCACTACAGGAGAAGTTAAATGATGGAAGGGGATAAAATGGCAAGAGCATTGATGGTACTGTAAATGCACCTTTAAGGTGTTGTTTGGAACATGTATAGGTAAGGTAAGAAATAGATAGACATCACTCCATGGATACCTGCACGTTTGTCTTTATGACTGTGCAAGTTTAATGTGTGACACTTTTTTTTGTTGCTTGCATTTCTCAAAAAGACTGACAATCTTTATAGTTCTATAGTTAAAAGACATAGTTTTGATAATTTTAATACATAGTTGAAGTATAATAGTTCTGAAAAGCTTCTGAAAAGAATGATCAAAGATACTCAATGGCTTCCATGTAAGAAATAATTCAGTAGGACACTTCACATACAAAAAAAGAGACAGCTGAATGGGTTTATAACAGAGGACACTAAAATAATGAGTAGTGTGGAGAAGGTGAATATAAAGGTGAATACAGAATGAGTGCTTACCCTTTCTTATAGTACAAGAACCATGAGACATCAAATGACTCCAACAGGCAGCAGGTTCTGTGGAAATTCCTGCACAAAACTTTTTAGGTACTAGAAGTTCATGTGTATTCAAACACTGACTGCATCTAATGGGTCTTTATTCCATGGAATTGCCCAAAGAAATCTTTTATTTAGCAAACTGAACTTCTGCTTCATGTCAAGGACATAGTAGTTCCTGTAAGAATGGTAAAATTTCCCTACATACCTCTCCTTGCATACTTTCTTCCTGGATGATAATGATTGGCCATTTGTGGAGACAGACAGAACTTTAATCAGACACAGGATAGCTTTTTATATGATTGTTGTCTGAATCCATAGCTGAGGGATGATTTTGTCACTATCATCTGTCAGCTTATGCACTCTAGCAGCTAAAGGGGTTTGTTGGAAGTTACAATATCCTTGGAGATACTTTTTTTTTTTCTTTCGTAGAATCTCTAACATACAACTGAATGACACTGATCCTTTTTATTTTGGGATCATCCCAGCTGTAACAAAAGCATCAGTGGAGAAACTTACTGTACCATTATTTTGCTTAAAGAACTGTGATCTTGCCTTTAATGATTAAAATACTATTTAACTGCAATATTAATTTAAATGTTAAGAGCCAGGTAACAACCATTCATGTTTATTTTAAAGTTACTTTTATATTTGTAAGAAGCCTTTTTAGTCAGTAACACCTTTAACTTCTCAGAAATATGGCCTACAAGCGGTGGTAGTGTGATGTGTCCCACATGTGGAGACAAGGCACCGTGAGACCCTGCAGCATCACAAGTACGTTCAGCTGTCTATGGGACAAAAGTGCTTGGCAGGTATAACACACTAAAGGAAAACAGTCTGAAAGCTGGGAGGTCATTACAGCTGTGGATCTTGGTAGAAAAACTTTTCTGATTTAGGACCTCCTGCCCACCACTGTACAGTGCCCAAGAAGGCTAAAGTGGAAGACACTGTACAGATCAGACTTACGCCTTCCCCAGGAAAAGTAACTATCAACGTAAGATCTGACACATAGCTGAGAAAGTAAATAGCACCCTTAGGAAGGGAAGCTTAGGAAGAGAAGCTGTGTGACAGCACTGATCAGGAAGAGAAAATAATGAAAATTCAATGCTTCTCCAACAGCCATTAGGAAGTTATTGTTATTTCCTTTAGCTACTATATTGAGAAGAAAGCTCTTGCATCAACTTTTTCACTTAGTCTTATTTTATTTCAACCTATCTACTCTCCTTCATTCTTCTTAACCTTGTTGAACTGTAGTAGGATTTGTGATTAGGTTGAGGCTGTGTGTTTTCCTGTAGTACTTGAAAACTGCTATATTTAATGACTATGTAGACTTCAACAAAAAAAAATCTCCTGTCCAGGCAGAGATTCACTGCAATAGTTCATAATTTCTTTGTACTGAGGTGACTCAGTAGCACTCCAGTTTTCCCAAATGTATCAAAAGAGGGGGAAAAACCGCGTGCATATTAAGTAACTAGTTCTCTCACTCTTTGATACTGGGGCTCTAACAATAACAATATTTGTGTGACAGTGTGTTTACATCTAGTTTCTAACTTTTGCAGCTGAAACATACTCAGGGTGGTGAAACGCTCGAACAGGTTGCCCAGGGAGGTGGTAGATGCCCCATCCCTAGAAATAATCAAGGTTGGATGGGGCTCTTTGCAACTTGATCTAGTTGAAGATGTTCCTGCTCACTTCAGAGAAGTTGGACTAGATGACCTTTAAAGGCCCCTTCTAACCCAAACCATTATACGGATTTATGATTCTATACTGTTTGAGTCTAGAATGTCAAACTACCGTTATAAGAAATTAAATAATGCTATATGCTGAGCACTCTGTTACAATGTATCCAGAAAAATCTGCTTACGATTTATTGAAAAGCCTCATCAGACACCTGCATTAAGATGATGTTTTTAATATGTCACTGCTGCTAATGATCAATAAGGAAGATGCTAAAGATGCATTATTAATTAAGTAGCAATGGGCCAAAGCAATAAGAAATCATCACAATCATCCTTCATAAACAGCTAACAGCTTGCTTTGTACTCTACGTTTTCCCTCACCAAACCACATTCTCATTCCTAGATGCTATGTAAGTGAATTTGAGAAAGAAAGAATTTGTTAACAATACCCATTGTGTAAAAAAATGTCAAGGATATAAAGGAAGTAATGAACTATTGAGAGAATCTCTGGTTGGGCTATGAAAGTGGAATAGGCTTTTTTATGGCATACAGCCATTATTTGCAAAGGCATTAAACAATTTATCTTCCTAGAGGAGGAAGATATTCTGTGCTTTGTGATGAGCTGATAGTGTTATGAATTTTCCCTTGATCCAAATAAGATTCATAAAGCAAATATTATTATATCTATATATATAAGAAATACTTCGGCACTTTAGTGCAATTTAATATCTGCTTGAATGTTCATCTATTATGGATACTGAAAATAAATCTAGAATAAAACATAATGAGAATAACATTGGAATATCTGAGAAAGCTGGACAGGTACAATATGCAAGCTGTTAATCAATTTAATTTGATAACATAGAAGTGAGGAAAATATAACATCTTAATCACTTATTTAAGTAACTACAGGACTAAATGTCAGTGGTTCTGTACGCAATAGAAGTAGTCAAAAAATTCATAGTCTGTGTGCCACCTCATATAATTCTTCTGGCGTTTGTCTACCCTCTAGTTTGGTAACATATAATTCCAACTACTTTTACCACAGTAATTTCTACTATACTATCAACTTATGTCTTTGTAAAGAGCCAGTGTCAGTGTTGTGTGGTGGGGTTTTTTTTTTGTGTTTGGGTTTTTTTTTTTTTTTGGTGGGGTTTGTTTGTTTGTTTTTTTTAGTCAATATGAACCTAGCCTATTCTATTTCTTTGCTTTTGGATCTGAAACCTGGCTTTGGTCTTAAATCTGATTTTGGGCTTGAAAATTTGATAGAGGGGAGCATTCATAATTGGTGGTTTTCCTACCTGTTATCACCTCTTTATTCTCGATGTCCTCCTTTCAGTCCACACACTGATTGGAAGGTATTTTGTGGGCCTAGTTGTGGAGCCACAGGTCTGTGTTCATAGAAACATCTGTTTTGTGTGAGAACTTCTGTACTTTTCAAAGAAAGTGACATTTTATAGGAATCAAACTGGGAGAAGCAGAAAGGGAAGGTCAGTAGTCATAGGATAAATTCAAAGCACCCACAAAGTGAAATAGCAAAGTTAGAAATCAACTCCTTTTTAAGACAGTAGAATGTCAAGTTTTGTTAATTTCTTTTGTGTCTTTATTTTTTGTTTGTTTAAGTAAATGCTCCTAGCCCAAGTCAAGAGATAATAAAATATGGATGACTGTTAGGAAGTAAAAAAGCTGAGAACCTCCAAGTTAATGACTATCCTACCATATGAGAGAGAGTCAGTGAGAGCAGGAGATGCTGACTCTTCTGCATGCTTGAGATCTCAACTTGTAGAATTTCTGAAAGCTAGTTTACTATTATCCAAAACAAATATTTGTTTCCTTTTCTAGAAAATATGAGCAAATCTGGAGAGAGCAGGTAAATCTCTGTTTTTTGGACTGTGGTCTGCTGTCACAGTATGTCTCTTACTCTTTCCTGTAGTCACTTGGCCTTCAATGCTTGATGCATATTTTCAGAGCTTAGAGTAATGAAGTAAATACATGAAAGAGGTTTCACACAAAGTCACTTGGAAAGCCAAGGTATTTCTGTGCTTGTATAGATGTTATTGACTCAAGCTGTTCTCATAAGAGTTTTAAAGATGTTTACCTCATCTCTTTTGATTTGTCTATTTCAGTTTTTCTCCTTTCATCTTATTAGTGACCCTGTATTTGCCTGGTTTGGGCTCCTAAAGGCTGAGAAACATTCCTTGTCATCTTGATGTTGGTTTTCATTTTTGCTTATGGCCAATTAATCCTGAATGACATGATGTTGTATATCCTGCATGATGTATGGACTATAGATGGTCTTGCTGTGCTGTTCTTATCTTGGTACAAGACAGGCAGGTTGCCAAATGTGTACATGACCTTGAGTGAAGATATTGGTTATTCCCAGCCATCCCCTGATGTGGATTGGTTCGGCAGCTGTGGCACAGCTTGCAATTATCACCTCTGGCTCTAGAAAAGACATTGCTGGATTCTGTGACTGCAGAGTAGAGTGAGAAAGGTTGGGATGTAGGTGAAATGGAGTGGATGTTTTGAGGTGGGAATTTTGGGACAGAGGGGCAGGGATTTAATGCGGTGAGGGAGCTAAGCAGACACCAAGAGGGACAAGCAGCTAGCAGAGATTCCTTTGGCAAGGATTAACTGGCCTTTAGAGGTAAATGTTCAGATAGATTTAGTAAAAGGCTTCAAGCATCTTAATTTCATTGACATGAGAAATAGGGTACTATAATTTAGAAGTGCAACAGTTGAATGAGGCGTAGAGGAATGAAGTTGTATGTATGTGTGTGAAAGAAATCCCTTCTGTGTGTGATCTGAGCTCACGTAATTGGCCTTTCCACACTATTCTAATGGCTATTAAGAGAGTTATGTTTTAAACAAACCAACCTTCATAGTAGTTTCCACATTCATAGTTGAGAGGCAAATCCCATGAACTTCAGTGAAAATTATGTGCTCTGAGAGGTTTTGAAAATACCACACTATGTTTGCAGAATCATGAATTTTGCACATCATCTTGACTTTCCTAGCTGTTTGTTCTTCATCAGGTCTTCCTGGGCTTAATTTTCCCCTTTGCTCTGCTCTGAAAAATTTACAACCATAACCCCTGTGGGCTTTGATGTGAAGCTTCAGCTCTGACACAATGCATTGCAGATTTGTGAAACATCACAGCTAGGCTTTAGCACATTTTTTAAATTGTTCTTTTAATGATTTAAATAAAGTATCTTCGATAATAATGCTTTGTCTTACTTTCACTCCAGCTCTCACACACATTTTTGTTTAATGGAATCTGTTTCTTGATTACATGTTATTCCTGCTTTCAGCAGCAGTAGCAGAACCTTCCAGTTCAGGTGCTGTGTTAATGTAATTAATGTGCTTTTACCCTCACTCTCAAGTAATTAATAGAGTTGAACCTAACAGTGATTCTCAGGACAGGTATTAAATTTGACTTTTACTGCCCTTTGTTAATGGCGCTTCTGCTGGCAAGTGTGTTCATGTCCCAGGCAAATTGAATTAATTTTTAAATGTGTATTTGTGAACTGTTTTGTCAAATGCACATTTTGAGTAGTACACACGTGGTGGGCATTAATTTATTCTGCTCTAAGCTTGTGTCTGCAACAACTCCTGATAACGAGTTGTATCTATAACTTGATGCTGTGGGCAGAGAGTTTCTGGAATGGAATACAGTGCTCCTCTGCTACCGGGGGATCTGACTGCAGTGGACAAGGTTGCAGGAGAAGGGTTGAGGCAAGTGTGATGTGCATCAGTCACTGAATGAAAGCAAAAGTAATGCACGTCATATTGCTGCAACAATTGTTTCTCAAAAGCATCTTTTTCACACCTCTTCTTTCTTCTGATTAAAATCGTAGGTTTGGCTAAACAGAAATTGTTTTGGCCTACGACTGCAGACTTTCTTATACTCTCCTGCAAACACAAGTACGGTAGTGGAGTAATAAATGTTGATGCAAACTTTGCCTAGTTCTGGGTCTGTCTTTCCTTCTGAATTTCTAAACTTTTCAGTCACTTGGTGTTTCAGAACTGTAATATCAGTGCTATCCAAGGAAACTCTTCACTTCCAAAAAGATGCAGCAAATATCATCTAGACTTTAGGACCAAATGAGCAGTTCTTAAAACAATTATTCAGCTACACTGGCAGAGATATTGATGAAGATTTGCAATGTACTGAAGCAAGAAATGCCAATGTATGGGGAACAAAAAAGTTACTAAGCTGCTAAAAGAAAAAAATGGAATGCCATGGAACCACTAAGTTGGAAATGAAGGAGGAAGGATCATCACTAATGATACTTAGACATACTTTTTGCTAGGTAAATCTAACCTTCAATTTATTTGTTTTATTAATATTCAGAGTATCAAATATTGTAATTTTTCAAATCACTATTTATTAGGAAAATTTAATTTTCAGTAATAATGTAAAATACAGTAGTTTAGGAGAGATTATTTAATAAATAACACAAAGCTACAGTGAATATACAGATTATTCTCATCTGCTAATCAATCAAATATAGTGGTTCTAGATTTTTGCAGTATACTGCTTGCGTATCTGCTCTCTAGTATAAGGAATAATGCATTCCACATGTAGTCTTACGTTATTGCACTTTGTTACTTGCTGGTTTGGAAGAGCAGACCTGAGTAGAGCAGAGATGTACATATATTGCCCCATGTCTAATGAAAAGTTGTATCATGGGGCTGAGGGTAGAAAATTTGACTTGCAAGTTTTGAAAATAGCCTTTTAATCTAAGGTGTAAAAATTCAGAAAGCAAGATTACAGCCAATCCTTTAATTTACCCCTTATTAATGAGAAATTTGAACTTTGTAGCTCTATGTTGAAAAAAATCTCACCAAATAAAAAAAGACATTAATAGGCCTTAGGGAAATCTGAGTCATATTAAAATATTTCTGGAAAGTTGATGCATATATTTTTGGCTAAGGATATTATTTTATTAACTAATTAGCATGGACAAAAACTATATGTAATTTCATGTTGGTATTAAGCCACATTTAAATTTTTGTACTAATTGACAGTAATTTAGGTTAATTTATATGACAGGAAAAACCTGAAGTCACTGAGGATTTTGACATTTGCCTGGTTTTCTACATTTTTTAGTTTTTTCTTCATGGGTAAATACCTCAACACAGGCAAAATACAAGATGCGTTTTGGAGATTATGCTTCAGCTGAAGGAAAAATGGTTTTTAAAGTAGTATCTTTAATGCCACAGAAGCTTTTCAGAGGGGACTATGTATAGACTTCAGTGCAGGAAAAGCTAAAAATAAATGAATGCTCAAGGTACCAAATAAATGTAGTAAACAGATTAATAAATGTGTGAAAAAGGCAAATAAATAGTTTGCACTCCCCAAAGTAAATGTTTAATTTTTCTATCCGTATTGCTACCTTTCTGAAAAACAGAAAAAATTACTCTTACTTTCTTTCCCAGTAAACCTGTTGCCAGATGTAAAAGAGAAAATGTCACACTTCATTGTTTCCATGGCATGAGCAGCATTTCAACTATATTGTCACTGTTCATTCTGAACAGGCCTTTGCACAGGTCTGACTCATTACAGATTTGAATTGAATTATAAAGACACTGAGGATGGTAGTTTACATAAATCAACATGAAAGGTGAGAAAACATGTTTTTCTCAGAAGTGGTCGCTAACAATGATAGGCTAATAAGTTAAGACAATGCTATTTAAATGTAATTTACATGATATCTTTATATTTAAGACAAATTACTCCTGCTTTTTTTGGGGGAGGGTTTTCTTGTTTTGCTGTAGAGTGATATACTTCTACCTGTGTCAGTTCTAAAGAAATCCCTGCTACTTACTCATTATGGAAAACTGTGATTTGTGACCACATTTTACAATATATTATTAGTGGGCAAATCACTGCATGGAATTTTTCATTTTTGACTATTAGAGGAAAACATCTATAAGTAAGGAGCCCCATAAAAGATGTTTTCTGACAGCTGTCTGTTTCAAAATGCAGCTAACAGTAAATAATTAAACCACAATAACAATTAAAACAGTATTCTGTAATATGAGAGTAAATATTTTTATCTGTTACATTGTAATGTAATATCAAGGGCAACTGGTAAAGAATAAGAAATAAACATATTGAAGTGTAAATATGAAATTAATTATGAATATGTGTCAGAAAGCTCTTACTGTAGGACCTTTATATTGTTACCAGCTCATGTGCATGTATCCCATACTGACATGCAGATACATACACACAGGGAACCTGCATCACAGCGGCTCAAAGGACAAGCTTTAATTAATCTTATCTAAACTCTATAATGAGCACAAAGAAAAAGGACATGTGACAAGAGCCTTTCAGTCTACCTATTTTGAATCAATCTCTGCATTTCCCTCTTTTTTACTATAGTGGGAACTGTCATACTAGTTTCAACAGTCTTCTAGTGGGATGACTTCTGCACATGTGTTTTCTTTGTCACCTGTATAATTTTTAGTGGACAAGCTCTATCTTTACAGATCTTTTCAGCATCCCTTCAAAAGGCTAGAAAATTATTTTTATATAAACAACTTTAATTTTATCTTTATCAATAGGTATATACTAGCTTAAGGAAAATTAATTTCTAGTTCAGGGGGTAAATTCTGATTAGCTGGATAAGAAGGTGCCCACCTGTATGTAACTTGGATTTTGCTAGTTATTTGGGTAATCATTGTCAAGTATCGATGTCTTAGTTGTCTGAAATGTGTGAAAGGTAGCAAATCCAGGGAAAATTTACTCTTTTTTGAGTGAATGCAGGTGGATATTATCACTTTTTATGCATCTTTTTTGTGTATCATCTTCAGAGGGGTAGTTGAATTAAGATTCTTATCTAGTGAAAAACCGTTAATGAGGCTCACATGCAGGAAAATACTGAAGATAACCCAAGAGTATTCAGGAGTGTTGGATTTGTGTGTTCAGCAAGGAACAGTGGGGAAATCTGACCTCTCTTAAACAGTATTTTCAGGGTACAATTCATGTCATCTTAAGCAAGGCTATAAAGGCTGCTTACAATAACCAACTTAGAAGGGACATCCACCTTATAGAAACCTAAGAGTAAGTGAAATTGAATCTAACCCAGTACATGGCATTTATTTGCCATAATGTAGGTGCTACTAGACATATTGTCTCCAGAACACAGTTACAAAAGTGCTTGCAACTCCAGGGTGTCCTTTGTCATATCTGCCAGCCTCTACAGGTTGTACACTGTCTCAGGCAGTCTGAAAGGGCAGTAGATGCCTGTTGTCAGGCATCTGAATTTTGTTTTGTGTCTCCCCAAATTCATCTTCAGGATTCAACATGAAAGTATTAACTGTTTCAGGAAATAACCTTGTTTTCTAAGGTCAGTGTAATTTTTGAATGATGACCAGCTGTTGCACAAGATTGAAGTGCTGAAAAAGCTGGTGGGGTTTGGTCTCTAATACTACCAAAAACTTATACTGTAAAATGGGTTTAAAAATGAGTCTTTGATCACTTCTCTTTCTAAATGGAAATATAATAGTTTAACCTGTAATCATCTGTTGCTTTTTTAAATATAAAAATGATCTGAAGTTTTTCCATATTTTAAAAAGATTGTTGGTGCTTCAACACAGCGAAACTCATACTAACATAAAGGCTTAAATGGAAAAAAAATGAAGGTAAATCATATTGCTATTTGATCTAGAAGAAATGTGTTTGGTGTCTAAAAGCTTGTAAAAGGAAAAAAAGTAGTTGTGTTTTGACACCATCAAAATATTAAACATAATTGTTCCTGATGTTTCTCTTTGATAAATTTTAATGACATATTTCAATTTTATTGTGTGTTACTGAAGTAAAGTTTACTAGGGCTTTTGTCAACTCTGTTTGGGAAACATTAAATTTTTTAGATAAAATATTACCTTTTGTGAACAAATACATCTCTCCATAATTAACATGAAATGGAGAGAATTCAGATAACAGTTTTAAAGATGTTCTTACTCAGAATACACACCACCTGTTAGATAAACCTGTACTATATGAAGTTATCTACTAAAAATACCACAACTTCACATCATCACAAAGAAATAAAATTCCCCAGCTCAGAAAGATGACCTATCTTGTCTTGTAATGTCACTGGATTTTAAGACACTTTATAGGATCATAGAAGTATAGAATGATTTGGGTTAGAGGGACCTTAAAGATCATGTAGTTCCAACCCCCCTGACATGGGCAAGGACACCCTCCACTAGACCAGGTTGCTCAAAGCCTCATCCAGCCTGGCCTTGAACACTTCCAGGGATGGAGCATCCACAGCTTCTTTGGGCAACCTGTTCCAGTGCCTCAGCACCCTCTCAGTGAAGAATTTTTTTTTCTGATATTTGATCTAAATCTCCTAGCTTTCAATTTCTACCTGTTACCCTTTGTCCTGTCTCTTGTACAGGCCCTTGTAAAAAGCACCCCCCCCCCCCCCAGCTTCCTTGTAGACCCCCTTCAGGTACTGGAAGGTGCTATAAGGTCTCCTGGAGCCTTCTCTTCTCCAGGCTGAACAAGCCCAACTCTCAGTCTTTCCCTATAGCAGAGGTGCTCCAGCCCTCTGAGCATCTTCGTGGCCTCCTCTTGAGTTGCTTCAACTGGTCGATATCCTTATGTTGAGTGTCCCAGAGCTGGACACAGTACTCCAGGTGGGGTCTCATGAGAGCATAGGGGGAGAATACCCTCCCTTGACCTGCTGGCCATACTTCCCTGGATACAGCCCAGGATACAATTAGTTTTCTGGGCTGCCAGCACACACTGCTAGCTGATGTCCAGCTTTTCATCCCCCAGTACCCCCACGTCCTTCTCTTCTGGGCTGCTCTTGAATGCTAACCTATATTAACTATCTGCTGCAGTGAAATCCTTCTTGTTTGTTTCTTCCATAAGCCATATGTCTGCAAAAGTGAAAATTAGCACTGAATACTTTATAACTAGCATCAAGTTAGGCTCTCGAGTTTTTTATATAAAAAAATGGTGAATAATAAAGCTGTACCCACTATTTCCTTGACACACGTTTTCTCAGAACTCTGTCTTGCCATATCTCTTTTCCAGACTGCTTTACCTGCTCTCATTCACTCCCTATGTGAAATTCATTATATATTTTGTGTTTTTTTTCTTTTCCTTTTCCAGGTATATCATATCATTTTTGAAATGTGCAGGATTTGGTCTGAGGCAAAATTTGAGAAGTATTTGTGTTTCAGAGCCACCTGTGTAGATAAGACATGAGACCTGGGAAAGACATGTTCCTTTTCTGTACCAGAGGCTGGGCGTGTAGCTTCAGCATTGTCAGGTGGCCCATATGTGGACATATTAATTGGATCTAGATGACTGTGCTCAGGAGAACTGATCCATTCTCTAAGATCCATTGAATACAATGAGAACTTGCACTCCTAGCACCTATGGGCTTTTATACATCGGTGTCTTAATCTTCATTCATTCCCTCTCACCCTTGCTCCTCCTCAACCCCAGAGGGGATTAAAACTATGTGCAAGATATCGTCATGAAAGGAGAACTTAAATTCTACAATAGCATATAATTTATTATCTCTTAGATTGCTCTTTAAAACCCTTTTTCCCACTGTTTTGTTGCTGATATTTAAACTGTTTCCCTAATGGAAAAAGCTGGAATGACTCTGTCAATACCTTACCTCTTTGCTAAGTATGCTTCCTTGCTTGATGAATACCTTGAAAACAGCTTGCCAAGGTAAGTTTTGTGGGAAGGTGGCTAGGTAGCCTGTTCATATGCCTAAAGCGAAATGGACTTCAGTGAAGGTACTATTTTTGCTAGGCACAGACAGATCCAGTTGTATGATCTCAATTCCTTGAGAAAATATTTTGTGAGATACCTATGATTCATGGAACATCCTCTTCTGTGTGGAGAAAAATAAAAAGCCTCAGCATGGGGAGAAACTGATCACACTGGATGAAAAAAATAATTTCCTATTAAACTATGTAAATTAGAAGTAAAACATGGCATACTTTCACTCTCTAGTCTTCTGTTGTTACAAAAATAAGTCTTCACTGTGAACAAATTAGTTTAAAGCATTTGAGAGTTGTTTTTAAACTATAATTGTAAATAAAGTAATGCTAATAGTGTGGTCATGCTAGATAGACAGTATTCTAGTCAAAGTTGTATCTGGAAGAGTTTGGCCACATAGAACAAAAATTTACAGAAGAAAGAATAAAAGGGAAGAGTTGCTTTATATAAGATTTAATATTTAATCAATATATAGGTTTCAGCTAACGTAGGATGCGTACCTCCTGGTTGTCTGCCAAAACAACTTTTCAATTCTTCCCAAGAGGGTTTTAATTCAGCAATTAAAACTTAATTATCAAATTAGTGAACAAGTTTTTAGAGCATAATCATCATATTAGCTGATAACTTCTTAGTGTTTAGGCTCCTAATAAAACAAAATACCTGCATATAAATGATGATCAGTCTAAACCCAAACTCGATACAGCCGGCGCTGAATCCTGGGATATAGATGGAAATAGAGTGAAAGGATATATTGTGGAATTATAATTTGCACATCTAGATCACATTGCAGTCATTAGGATTATAAACATCTTCCCTCTCATGGAAAAGATAATTGGATAATTATTAAGAAAAAACAAATGAGTCAAATGTACTGCAAATGAGGAGTGTGTTCAGTATATCTGTGCTTCATATCAAAGACTTACCTTCTGCCTTTGTATGACACCTTTTCCCCATCCCCTCCAATATTTCTGCAGTATGTGAATTAGACAGCACTGGTTTATCACTGAGAAGTGAATCAGTATCTTCAATATGTATCATACTGAAAAAGACATTCTTGTACCTCATTAAATATTTTTCCTTGTTTACTTCAAGATCCCACTAGAATCTGTTCTCCACATGAATCTGCCATAAATTATTAGTTTCTGAAGCACTCAACTTTCATATGAATTAATGTGTTTTTAATTGATATTTATCATATTAAGTGAATGACTTTAGAAATATGAATCTGTTGCAAAATTTGTGCATCCTTAATGTAAAATTTTAAAGAGAAAGAGCATGCAAAAGCTTTCAAGAAGCTTTAAATTTATAATTATATTTCTTTGTTATTTATGGAGTTGATATAGTACCGTCCATTCATTTCTTTGAAGAACAATGTTTTTCTGCTAATGTCTTATGCTAATGTCTAATACTGAGATGCATAATTTTTCTTAGGTCTCATTATAGAATGTAGTATGATTCACTATTGGTGTAACTTATGAAATAGGTGAGCTCAGCAAAACTGAACCAATGTATTTTTAAAACTTTAAAAATAAATTTGCACAGTCTAGCAGCAGATGCACCTAATATCTCTGCTTTCAGAGATAAGAAGGTCTTTTGGTATTGTTTAACTTCCTCTTTTATCCACATTACTAGTTAATAATCTCACTACAGATCCATCTTTTCCTTGCTCCTTGGAATTCTTATCATCAGCACTTAATACCTACTGTTTTGCTCACAATATTTGCTTATTTCTGTACTCAAAGTACCTTACTTTTTTCTTTTTTCTTCTCTCATGGCTGAAGACTCTGAAAGGGAATCATTGAGGGGATACAGAAATACTATTTCTATGCAATCCAAGCAGCTGGTACATTAGTTTTAAGGGATAGGCTTCTCAAGCACACACATGTCATCCTGGGAGTCGTACACTCACCACCTGAGTCTTTCCTGCTAGGACTGGAGCCCTGTCCAGTGAGTTGATGGGTGCCCCTTCTGACTCTTTTTACATGCACATTCTTACTCTTGAGTTCTTATTTTCTCAGGTTTGGCCCTAGGTATCTCAAGTATCAACTCTTATATAAAAAAAAATACTTATTCATATAATACAGTGGGGGAAAAAAACCGCAACCTACCAAAACCAGCTCAGTCTGGGTGCCTCTGGAGGGAGACCCAGAATAAAAGAAATCCCTGGGAAATGATGCCCTTACAATCTGTGCACCTGGTCTTCACTCACCTTCCAGGTGCCTTTTTTGTCCAATGGTGATTTCTGATCTGAGATTTTCTAACACCTTATTGTATTCTTTCTCTGTCTCCAGGCAGGCATTAACTGTTCTTATCTTTTCGAGTTGCAGCTTGTGCAGATCGCTGTAGTCTCCTTATCTTTTGGTTTATGCTTCTGGTGCACTTGCTCACAGTATGTCAGACTAAACTTAGGATAAGCACTATTTAGCGCCAACTAAAACATTGGTGTGTTATCAACATTATTCTCATCCTAAGTCCCAAACACAGCACTGTACCAGCTACTAAGAAGAAAATTAACTCTACCGCAGCTGAAAGCATATCTGGGTGAAAGTTCACAGTTTGCAGCCTAAGGCTGTAGCAAATATAACTGCTCATGCTACGTTATTAATGTATTACTCAACATTATGCTGTAACCCTTGCATCCTAATGATAAATGATTCACTCTGAGCAATTAATTCTATTTAAAGCTTATTTAATCTAAATGTCTAGTATTTGTTAACATTAGGGAAACAGTGAAATTTTTTTCTGAATAATATTCAATAACACAAATTAGTCTTCTTAAAATTGCTTCTAAGTATTTAAACCATAATCCTCTAGCAGCACATACCAAATTTTAGCCAGGGTAACGATACTTTTGGTAACAGTAATTTTGATGAGATTGTTGCTAAGATGAAAAAAATAATGAATTAATTTCCAAGCAACTCTTGAATTCAAGTGGTTTTGGATACCGAACATTTGAGTACTGATGGGAAACATCATTTAATGTAACAGCAAAAACTATTTGTCATATTTAAAACTTTTCCATCAGTCTGATGCTGATGTTTGTTTTTTAAATCCTTTTAAGACTACTGTAACTTTTCTTGCTATTTTACATTTCTATAGCAGTGATTTCAAACTGTTTAATTTTAATACAGTCAGAAAACCCTTTGAAAAGGTGATTAAATGCTCCAAGCAGTACTGAAAAAAAATCTATCTTTTATAGCTTTAAGGGCAAAATGGAAACAATAAACTGTTCCAGTTAATGCACTGTATAACATGGCAGTGTTAGGAATTTGTAATGCATCACTCTAAAGTAATATAAAACATAATGTAGCAAACTAAAATTGGAAAACATTTTCCTGAAATATAAAAATACCTGAAAAAGTTGATTTTTTTTTTTCTCAGTTTACAGTGCCATGTGAAAGGCAAGGCGGCAAGAAATGTTTATTTGATATCTCATGAAAAACAAACAGACAAAAAAACCAAAAAACAACCACCAACCCAGACTGCTGCTAAACCCTGCTAAACAAGTGGATTTACCACTTCTTTCCTCTGCTTATTCAGGCATTTTAGAAGAGCTCTTGTGGAGTTCCATTTTTTTTTTGATTCTGTTGATTCCTTGGAGGTTACTTTGGCTACACACAGCAAAAATACCACAATTCTCCTTTTTGCCTTAAATGGCTGCATGTAAAAAAAAAAATAAATCAGTAAATAATAGCAATATAGGTCCTTCACATAAGAAGTTGTAGCAACTTTCTCCACAATACAATTTTAAGCACTTTTTCATTAGCCTAAAGAATGACTATTAAGAAATACTACAAAACCAAATCCATTTATGAAAGAGATTTTTCTGGTAGGGAAAAGTACATACAGTTCATACCATTCATAGAATGGTATTTGATACTCTGCATATCTTCTGTAATGTTTATATATATATATATATATATATATATATATATATATGTATTTTAAGCCTAGGTATGTCCTTTTTCTTTTTCCCCCTCTCAAATTAGATAATACACTTCATAAGATTTGTTTCAAGTTACTGAAGGATTCAATCTGTGAGTATCATCAGAGAAGGAAGAAAAATGTGAAAAATGCAGTTTTTGAACTTGTTTAAATCACTTAAATGTTCAGGAGTTTGTAGATATTTAAATATTAAGCATTACAAATAAAAATCATCTTGAGCTGGTGATGATAATTTATAAATCTTACTTCTGGAAAAGATTCTGCTCAAGGATCCAGATGATCGAATTCGAATTACTTAAACAGAAGTCATGGTATTTAACAAAGCTCAGGTCAGTAATTTCTTTTTTTTTTTTTGTATATCCATTTGCAAGATCCAAGTTTCAGCATTTGTGATTGCAAATAAACTCTTACTGACTCTTTTAAAATGTTCAAAGCCATGAGAATGAGTACTCGTACTGTTTATTTTCAGAGAGAAACTGACTTTTATGATGCATGTTGTACTTCTAAGCTTTTTTAAGCAATTAAAAAATTAGTTTTTTGATCTTTTTAGAAAGAAAAAAAGTTATTTATTTTGAAGATTTATATTGATCTTAAGTGTGAGAATCTGGTTTTCTTTTTCTTTACATTTAGTGCATATTATGTAATTCTCATTACAGATCCTGCAGTGCTTACTTTGTTGTTTATAAATTAGCTGCTGGGTTTTAGCAGAAAGAGTTAAATTACCTGGATAACCGGTAGTTGACTCAGAAAGTACTTCTGACCGATATTTGATGTTGAAGTAGTGTTAGGAATTACTTGACCAAAAAGAGCAAACAGAAGTTGATCTGACCATGTAACTCCAGTTCAGTAAGGTGCACTAGTATTGTGAAAGGAAACATAGAATTAAGTAAGTAGGCAAGTTGAAAGCTACAGGCTGGGACTGTAAATTCCTCAGGAAGAATACCTGAGTCATTACTTCTATTTAAGCATTTTTTACAATAAACTGATTGGATTAGAAGCAAATGATCTAGAAATCATGGGCTGGATTGTATATGACACCTAGCAGAGATATATAGAAGAATATGATAACTTCAGGCTTGTTCTTGTTTTCTGTATCTTGCAGACTGAAAATTCCTGTCTATATAGTAGCATATCTTCAATAAAAGTTGAAAATTGTTATATGTCAGTATATTTCCTGCTGGTTGGAGTATTGTTCTGAATAGTGAAAGATGTGCTTAGAGTTCAGTATGCAATAAAGTCTGTTTCTGCTTTATAGGCAAGTACTTTAACATGCTTATTTGAAAAAAAAATTAATAACCACATAATCACAAGCAGTATGTTTTATTGAAGGTGTCTGTCCGTATAAGGTGTGCTTGAAGCTTCTACCAATGGAGAGTATCCTGACACCTCAGGAACCTGAAAGTGCACAAGTCCATGGGATCTGGTGGAATACATGCACAGGTCCTGAAAGAACAGACGGATGAGGCTGCGAAACCTCTATCCATCATATTCGAAAAGTTGGCAGGCTGGTGAAGTTCCCGCTGACTGGAAAAGGGGAAACATAACCCCCATCTTTAAAAAGGGAAAAAAGGAGGGCCAGGGAAACTACAGGCCAGTCAGTCTCACCTCTGTGCCTGGTAAGATCATGGAGCAGATCCTCCTGGAAATCATGCTAAGGCACATGGAGAATGAGGAGGTGACTGGTGACAGCCAACATGGCTTCACCAAGGGCAGATCATGCCTGACAAATTTGGTGGCCTTCTATGGTGGGGTCACGACCTTGGTGGGTAGAGGACATCATCTACCTGGACTTGTGCAAAGCCTTCGATACCATCCCACACAACATCCTTGTCTCTAAACTGGAGAGGCATGGATTTGACGGATGGACCGCTCAATGGATAAAGAACTGGCTGGTTGGTCACACTCAGAGAGTTGTGGTCAATGGCTCAGTGTCTGAGTGGAGACCAGTAACTAGCGGCGTTCCACAGGGGTCAGTGTTGGGACCGGTCTTGTTTAACATCTTCGTCGGTGACATGGATGATGGCATCAAGTTTGCTGATGACAGCAAGCTGTGTGGTGTGGTCGACACACTGGAAGGAAGGGATGCCATCCAGAGGGACGTGGACAGGCTAGAGACGTGGGCCTCTGCCAACCTCATGAAGTTCAACCAGGCCAAGTGCAAGATTCTGCACCTGGGTCGGGGCAATCCCAACTACAACTACAGGCTGGGTGGAGAATGGATAGAGAGCATCCCAGAGGAGAAGGACTTGAGGGTATTGGTGGATAAGAAGCTGAACATGAGCCGGGAGTGTGCACTGGC
Organism: Rhynochetos jubatus; assembly: GCA_027574665.1. Lineage (NCBI taxonomy): Eukaryota > Metazoa > Chordata > Aves > Eurypygiformes > Rhynochetidae > Rhynochetos > Rhynochetos jubatus. The sequence goes on along the minus strand of CM050650.1, from coordinate 80,003,901 downwards.
AGCCCAGAAAGCCAACCGTATCCTGGTCTGTATCAGGAGAAGTGTGGCCAGCAGGTCGAGGGAGCGGATTCTCCCCCTCTACTCTGCTCTCGTGAGACCCCACCTGGAGTACTGTGTCCAGGTGTGGAGCCCTCAGCTTAAGAAGGATATCGACCAGTTGGAACGAGTCCAGAGGAGGCCAAGAAGATGATCAGAGGGCTGGAGCACCTCTCCTGTGTGGACAGGCTGAGAGAGTTGGGCTTGTTCAGCCTGGAGAAAAGGCGGCTTTGGGGAGACCTTATTGCAGCCTTCCAGTACCTGAAAGGGGCCTACAAGGAAGCTGGAGGGGGTGTGTGGCTTTTTACAAGGGCCTGTAGTGATAAGACAAGGAGTAATGGGTTTAAACTGAAAGCAGGGAGATTTAGATTAGATATCAGGAAGAAATTCTTCACAGAGAGAGTGGTGAAGCACTGGAACAGGTTGCCCAGAGAAGCTGTGGCTGCCCCATCCCTGACTGTCTTTAAGGTCAGGCTGGATGAGGCTTGGAGCAACCTGGTCTAGTGGAGGGTGTCCCTGCCCATGGCAGGGGGGTTGGAACTAGATGATCTTTAAGGTCCCTCTAACCCTAAGCTTTCTATGATTCTATTACTTCTGTGAAGTTGAGGCATTTTTCTGTTTCATGTTTATATGTTAAGGGATCCTAACATGAACTTCTTGCACTGAAGTATTTCTCTACACACTTGGATACCTACAGTTTTGGGAAAATTTTCAGCTTTCCACGGAATTGTCAAGTGATTCTTGAAAACTGCTGAATCACAAACTCTGTGAATTTCTTTGGAGTTATTAGTTGTGCAACTTTTCTAAGACCTTCTTGAAAAATTACAATGGTAAGATCTTAATCTGTGTCTTACATTCTTTCCTCACTCTTCTTTACCTTAAAAAAAACAACCAAAGAAAAAAACCAAACATAGAACCAAAAGAGAACAAAAAGAAAAAAGCTCCTTTTTTCCTCCAGCTTTAACATGTGGACATATTGCTCTTAAATAGCACAATATTGTAGAAGTTAAGTTCAAATATATTTACTTTTTAAGTGTCTACTTGTTTCTTATGAATGAGTCACTTTATATTTTATTTTAAAAGCAAGTGAAAACCTGGACAAAATTTCCATTGTTGCCTGTAAACTGTTGGCTTTTCAAATGTGATTCCGGACACAAAGCAATGTTTGAGAAGATGGATGAATAACGTTCAGGAAAGAAAAATATCCTGGCCTAATGCAATATTGTTAGCATTTATCTATGGTCTGTATGAGAAGGTTCAGGAAAATTTTTGACTGTGTTCTAATATCTTTTATGACTCTTTCAGGAGTAAAATGAAATGGTCTGTGATTTGTGTATCTTCAAAACTGTACGCAGGCAAGTTTGAAGATTTTTAATATCCTAGTAAGTAGCCTATAAACAGATGTAAGACTATTCATTACTCCTCATGAAAGTATTTATGTAGAACCTAAGCATATAAGGTTGCATATTCTATTCTTTAAAGAAGTTCTGAAGAAGTTTTCCTCATGGAGACTAAAAAGCTTTTTGTCTGGCTGTTAGGTGCCTCTTTAGAAAATGGAAGGAAACAAAGATGTGTTGTTTTAAGACAGTTTAAGACCTTTTTTTAGCCAAAGTAATGGAAAGCACATTTTATCAAAAATCTCTTGAGGCTATTTTTATAGTCACATTTCTTTAGTGCTTTGTTTCCTTTTGTTACTGCTAGTCATGAGAGACTAAATATTATGTGAATACGATAATTACATTGAAATTATCAAGTGTGTTCTGTAATAAATTGCTTAGCATGTCAGAGAAAACTGATGTATAACCTTAAAGTGGGAGGAAATTCTAACACTGCAGATGAATGTGTTTAGGTGTTCTTATTTTGCCTGTCATCTTTTGTCATGCCCTGTTGATACTATGACTGAGGGGCGTAATATTCATAAACAGAGATGCTATCAGAGAAGCAGTGTTTTATAAGTATTGTGCATATTCCAGTTTACTAATATTTTTAGTAGTATTTTATTTATGACTCTCCAAAGCATGTTTGGAACTGTGCTGATGAAAGATCTGACATGTGGGGTTTGTCACATCTGATTTTAAAAAATAAAGTTAGAATCCTAACATTCACTGGTTATTTAGCCCCTTAGGTATTGTACACTCAGAAAAATACATAGTTTTATTTGTCTCAAATATGTGAATAATTCAAATCCTTTTAGGAGAAACATGTCTTCAGTTTCATGAGACTACACTAAAATGCCGATCCAACGATAACTTAGATACTGAAGGTAATATTTCTGTGCATTTTAAAGTTCAAGATTTTCAGAATTCTGTGATCATGCCTTCATACACTGATTCCAGGAATGCCTTTGACATAAATTATGCCTCATTTCGAGACACACTACTGGTTTTCCAATAATTGTGCCTCTGTCGCAATGTTGAGTTGTTCATTACATCTGTTTTGACAGGCGATACTTATTTTTCAGAAAAGCTTCCTGTCCAAGCTCACACAGGAAATCAGTGGCAATTAATATAAACCCCAGAAATTCCAGGTCCTGCTTCCCTTCTCCAAACCCTATGCTCACTCACTATGGAGAAAGGATACTGCTGAAGTGTAGTCTTTTCCCACAGTGGCTTATCCACATAAAAAAGATTTCAAAGTCAAATAAACAGAGTTTTCTACATCAAGTGATCCCTTTCAACTCTTTTGTATTGTGAGGTTCATAAAGCTTTCAATATAATTTAAAAAAGGAGTAATAAAAACATGGTATAGCCCAAATTCACACTGCTGTATTCTAAATTGATATGAAAAGTTTACTACATTGTTTTATGGAAACAACTGTAAAGAAGAAAATTTTTCATTTGCTTTTAATGTCTTGCATGAAAGTGATTCATTTTCCTAAATCCTGCTCCAGACAGAAATAAGTGGCTAAGATGTAATTTTGTTCTGTATTTATAGGAAGAACAGGTCTAAGCTGGCAACCTTTATGCAGGTCTTTGAACCACTTCTGTAGCTTTCCAATCCATAACAGGATCTTCAACAGGATTATCAGTAAAACCCATAGCACGCTTGATTAGGGCTAAAATGCCTTCAACCAACAACCCTAATCGGTCACTGTAGCACAGCACCTACCCTGCCCCTTGCACTCAGTATCATCTATGCCTTGTCAGTGATACTGATGTGCCTCTTCACCGCCTTCTGGCTATGCCTATATTTGGAGATCTGTAGTCCCTTCACACTTCAAAAAAGCCATCAATTCTATCTCTGGAAATGCTGACAGTATACTGGCATCCATTGAACTCCCCATAATATGCTTTTGACTTTTTATCCCTATGTGACTAGTACCACCTTACATAATCATTGGCTTTGATTACCAAATGGATAATTTAAAAAATGGAGTACAGCAGATATCAGTATATATTTTAATGGTGTAATACCCAAGAGACTTGCTTGATTCTCTCTCAAAACACTTTTTAGAAAAGTTGTTTATCACAGATACCTTGTTCACAGATGCCAGTTACTTCTTTCTCCCACCTCTCCAGGTAAATTAAACAAAGTCTGTCTGATAGTTTTTCTGTGTGGGGAATAGTCAGTCAGAATAAGAGATTTCTATTTATCTCATCAGTATTAGATCTGGGCATCATAATTATCTTCCATTCTAAGTATTGGTTTGAGGCGAGGAAGAAGAAATAGAATAATCTCATTCCTATATAACTTCGTATAAAATTATTAGTGTATTTTAAACGTATTTGTATATTTTTAAAGTGAAACAATGGGAAGAAATGTTACTGGGCAAGACATTGTTTATAAAAGCAAATTTTTTCAAGGCTTTCAGTCACCTTTATGTTGCTTAAGATACAGCTTTATGTTATTCTATTTAAAAGTTACTGAATTATTAAAAAAAATGGTGGACATGCCACAATGTGGCTGATGTTATTTTTTATAATGTATGAATAAAGAACTTCTTCATAGCTGTCAGAAAATTTTTGCAGATTGGTGCATGTTAATGATATTATGGATATAATGTTAAAAAATTATAGCTATTAATAACTAGTGTGTATGTGTGAGTACTTTATCAAGATGTTTTGATATTAGGAAAAAAAAAAGAAACTTCATCTTACATCTTCATACAAAGAAATCTCAGTTAAAACTGAAGTTATGATTAATGTTATTGTTTCCGTAACTTTGTTAAAAGTTAAAATCCACAATGCTATATTAGAATGAGCGTGTGTTTAAATTTTTCTCTCCTGATTTCACATTTAAAAATTAGGCTGATAAATTCCTGATACTGTCAAACCATGGAAGTTTTAATTCTGTGTATATCATTGATATACTTGCAATAATAATGAAAACTAATTATTTAAATTCAGTATTTACAAATTCAGAAATTTGTAAACTTCATTATCTCAGATTATAATCTGAAAAGTCAGTTGAAATGTAACCTTCTGTCATATAATTTAAAGGTTTAATTTTTCAGAGGACACAGCTTGTAAAATAGTCAGTAGCTACTGTAATTAAATAGCATGCATTTCTACCGAAACAAACTCAAGACTGTATTAGAAGCAAAAGAGAAATTCTTTGATTTATTATCAGCCAGGTTTATTATTTTGCTTTTTTGTAGTTTTACTTAGACACTTCTGAAGCTTGGTTGAATGTGGATTGTTGCAAGTAGGTAACAATAACTCAACTTTTATGACATGCATCTGTTTCGAAAGTTCTCCATATGTAAGAGGAAGAGAGATTTATGAATAACTTGTTCTGGTACTTGTGATCTAACTTAATCTAGTGATTTTGTCTAATTAAGCACTTTCATACTTTCTGCTGGGTTTTATCACATATTACATGGAGATGATAATGCAAACCAGACAACATAGTGATCTGCAAAGTGGAATGTTTATGGAGAGAAAAATACCTATGACCCTTTTGTGGAGTAGAAATGGGAAGTTGAATCATTCAAAAGGTTATCCTATTATTTTTGGAATTAGGTATTTAAGAGCAGGACTTTTTTTTTCTTATAACTTTTGCCAAGATATGTAGCAAGCAGACTTATTTTATTTCTCTAGATTTTGTGTTTGAGAAAATGATTTGAAAATTGGGGAAAACCAAGATGGCTGGTGAATTAAAAATGGCAATTTTTTTTTTTTGGTGGAAAATTCAGAATTTATCAGTTGAAGAATTTCAGAACAAGGTTTTTTTGACTTGTATAATTGTTTTAAACTGTTTCAGGTTTTCTTTTTCCTTGGAAAATAATACGGACATCTCTTTTATTCATACTATTTTAGACAGTACATACTCTCCTTTTTGATAATATATTGCTATCACTTTTTTCCCAGTGGTATATGTTTCTGAAAAAACTTTTACTGCATCAGTATTACACTGACTGAATTTTCCCTGTTGGTTATGAGAAAAGAACTTGGTATATCACTGTTTTTTCAGTAGTGAAAACTGTGATGAAAACCTACTGGATTTCAGGTTCAGTAAAAGTAGTTCTAGTATATCAAGATTAACAGATCTGAATTATCCTGGATGTCAGTGCAAAACATACAGTATTTTAAAGATTGTTTTACCATCGCTTTTCTGTATCTAGTTTCGACTGGCCTCTCTTAAACATTTCCTCATCACTGTGATTCTTCAGGTGTTGTTCACTACTAAAATCGAGAGCGCTCTTGCTAGGTGGTTATCATGACAGTAAAAACTTGAAACGTTCAGCTATACAGCAGTCACCTACTGTACACAGTCAATAAAACTTCATGAGCTACAGATTGAGTTGTAGCTACGTGATGCCATATTCCCTAGTGTTACTGTTACAGGGCAAGAGATGAACTGCCATATCATTAACATAGTGAATGAAGAAGTCATATATGAGACTATTAAAGCAAGCTAAGCATTAAATACGCATTTTACAACTCCTTTTAAGTTTTCTGTCTGTTTTGAGGCAGCAGTGAAAATTCAGTCATTTCCTCTAGGATGTGCTGCTGGTTGTGTAGCAGAACAGGTGTTTCTGCCTTAAAACTAAGACCAATCCCAACACGTGCATCTTTCAACCTGTTAGAGATAGGCATTGGCTAGGCTGCTTGTCCACATATCAATGGTGAGATTTATGACTCTTCCATCTGGTTATCTGAGATCATGCAGTGGATTCCTCAATTTCATCTTAAGTCTACCCTGAATACCAGGTACAACAGCAGTAAAGAACAGCCTGCTTTGGAGGGAACAACATGATTCAGTATGTCGTAACAGCTTCTGGAAAACACTGTCCATTTATAATTGAGTACACCTGAAGTGGAAAGCCAGTGGTTTTTATTAATTTCCTTTCTATTTCATAAAAAAACCCCCACCAAAAACGCAGTGTCATTTGTGGCTTGTGTCCCAGCATTAAGCCAGTGGTTTTATACAACATTTTCTTTAAAAATACTCAAAGTATTTTTTTTGCTATTATTTACATGTTTAGTAAGTAAAGAAACATAACGGTAAGGCCAAGGCAATGTTAAGTTACCAAATATGTTTCTACTTGCACCTTTTAAAGGGGAAAACCACCCTTTAAAACTTCCTGTTTCTGTCAATGTCTGAACTCATTTATGTGCCTCTTCTGAGCATCCTGAAAATGTCTGAAACAGACTTCCACACGTGCTTAAAAGGGCTCTCATCTGGAGAAGGAGGAGCCGTTTTGTGACTACATTCTGCTATTCAGAATGCAGACTTGTCTGCCTAAGTTGCCCTGTGTGAATTCTATTTAAACTGCTTAGATGTTCAATTAGAATGGTGGTGCCCAGTGTGCAGTACTATGTTGGCCAATGCCAGCAGCTGTTATTCATTGTGGAGGGGCCTGGCCTTTTCAGCAATTTTGCATATTAGTAGGACACGGTGCAGTTTGAGAACCTCCTGATTTGAGTTTCTTCTTAGTGTGAAGGTTAAGATGAACCTATACGTGCCAGCATCCAAAATACTTAATTATGGCATGTTCCTCTCCCACTGCTTGAGCAGAGAGATACTGAAGTAGCATAAAACTGAAATGAAAGGAGCCTAGTGTAAGTTTGACATCATACAGATTAGGAAACAACTAAGAAACAGTGAATATATAGTCTAATCTATATTACTCTAGGTTCTTATTTTTAATTCAATGTCTTTCTACTGTAAAATGCAAAAATATTCAGAAGCAGGAATCAGAAGTTATGTTTTTCTTCCTCCTAGCAAAAAATTCTAATCATAGGACAACAGAAGGAGGTTATTTTACCTCTGTTTTCCTTAGGAATGGAAATCTACCCTGAGGCAGGACAGCTTTGTAGGAGATACTCTGTCCCTGTGATAAATGTATGTGTGAGTAAGGGAAGAAAGCACTGAATGGTGCATGTGGGAAATTAGACACTGTTGACACTTACAGGATACAGACACTTGGTCATCTTCATGAAATTGTCTTATTATGTGATGGACTGTCACTACCATTAGGAATTATCTGGATATAAGAGGTCAAAATCAATTTTTCTTTTCATTTTATCTTATGCTGAAAGTAGAGTCTGTATCTTTGTCAAAGAAGTCCCCATCTCAAGAATTTAGAAATGAGAAGAATAAAAAATACAGAAATAAAGAAGGAAGTTTGTGTATAGCACTTCAGACACACAGAAACTAAAGAAGAAATCTTCCAGTGTAAAAATTTCAGGGAGAAGAAAGATATTGTAATGCATATTTCTCTTTATGAATTCATTGTAATTTAGGATATAATCTTTATATTTAATATCTGTGTGATACTGGTTTATTCAAATACCTTTGAATAACTGTTTTCCAGATGCCTTAAGAGAGCCTGTAAAATCTGTCTTGATTTTATTATGTTCATGGAAAAGTATTTTGATTTTTCATGTCTCTTAATATCTGTATCTGTCATTTATTCACTAACTTTTAGCTTTCTGCAGCAATTTAAAATATTTTCCCCAAATCAAAATAAGATCCTCCTATAAGTCAGTTGGATTTATAATGTTCAGATGGTTTATCTGCTTGGCTGCTTAACAAGACTGTTTACAAACTAAACAGCGGTTTGAGAAGTTTAGTCTGTCTCAGTTCCTGTACATTCAGTTCCTGAGAGTTTCTTTGCTGACAAAGTAGTGGAGTGTTGAAGAAATTTTTTTAGGCAACACAGCAATATTACTTTGAAAATTAATAAAAGCAAGCTAGGAAAAAGTGAATGAAAAATATTTTTTGCACAGGTACAATGTCTGGCTTGTAATCAGTGATCCTCAGATGATGACCGTTGGCTGTCTGTTAGTATTGGCAGATACTGTTTGCATGAGCACCAAAGAGACCATAGGGATGCTGATTGTTTTGCGGAGGCATTTCATGTCACCATAGTAAGGATATATCTTAAAATTACTGTTATTGGCACTCTATCCTTGGCCTGTCCATACCAGAATAAATGGTGTTACCCCAAATATGTATAAATTTGCTTTTCATGGGTAAGGTTATCTCATTTATGAGAAAAGAACATCTGAAGCACAGCACTGTTTCACAAACTTATTTGCTTCGTTGAAGATGAAGTCTGGCTCAGAAACATTCTAGAAATTAGCTATCATTTGAGACATGTCCCACTCTGGTAGTATGCTTTGTTTGGGGATGATTTCATTGCATGATAGAGCTTATGCCAGGTGTAGTTTTTTGTATTCCTGTATTTGCTGAGAATGTGATTAGCATGTGCATGTGACTCAGTACAGAAGAGCAAAATTTGAACAAGAACAGTTATGTTAAAATATTTATACATCTTCATTTCTGGAGACAGTTTGGGCATCCCAGCTTTATGATCCTTTATATGCTGTATTTCTAGTGAACTCTCCAGTTCATTATAACTGTATCATAAGTCTATAACAGTAGAAAACAAGAATCCAGAAATCTCTCTCCACTCTGTCATGCACACATAGGTGGTGATTGATCTGGAAGGAGTAAATGTAATCAGTTAAAGTTTATCTATGTAAAATAAGAATTATGTATTCTTCATCCATCTCCTGTTTTGCTTCTAAATACTGTGGTTAGTTTAAATTGCCACACTCTTTTTATTCAAAATAGTAAAATGAATGTTATATAGGACAAAAAAACCCCAAGCCCCCTCCAAGTTTTCTTTAAGGTAAGTTTGTTTTTTTGCTGTGTTATTTGTGGTTTGTCCCAAAAATCACTAAAATCATGAGATAATTTCATGAGTTGCACTATGTAAGGTTTATTAAGTTAAAAATTTCAGGCTGATGAATCTTTTCCCGAACTGATGATTAAAGATGTTCTTGTTTGCCATTTTGGCTTACTAGTGCTTTGTTTTTTCACTTCTTTCTCCCACTATCAGGAGGCATTTTTGAGTGTGTGGAATCTGGTCCAATGGGAGCAGAAGAATTAGCCTTCAGATTTGCTGTGAACACTATCAACAGAAACAGAACTCTTCTGCCAAACACCACATTAACATACGACACCCAAAAGATAAATCTCTATGACAGTTTTGAAGCATCCAAAAAAGGTAATCTTTTGTATATTTATTTTTTTTAATGAACAATTAAGACTCACTTGGTTTACCTACTTGAAAAAATCTAATAAATATTAAATATTTAAAATCTGAAATAAATTTTTCTGAGCTTTGTGACTAGGGTATTTTTGAGACCAGCTCATATGAAGTGAGCAAACGGTATCCCCACAGACTTTGTTCTGAGAAACGCTAAGTGCGCTTAGATTGTAATAAAGTCAGAAGAAGGCTCCAATTCAATTTTAAGCATTCTGTCACTTACACCTTTAGCATATGAATATCTCAGTCATTCAGGGGTGGGATTCAAAGGGGAACAAGTAGCTATAATTTAGTGCATCTTGTGTCAAGAAGTCATAAAAATAAGCCTAAGTCTGTGCTTAAGAATATTGCTGTCAGGTGCATGTCTAGGTCTGCATTCAGCATCTTTCTCCTAACAATAAATTATTTGTTTAAAGAAAAAGAAAGGTTAAACATAATTTTGAACATTCTTTCTAAATATTCAAATATTTGATTCTCATACAAATGGAAGTTTTGAGATTGCTCTACATTCAAGCCTATGACAGTAGCTGAAAGTTTTATTGCATCATTGCCATATCCTAGAAAGTACAATCCCCAACAAGTTCAATATATATTTACAGGAGAAAATACAAAGCCGGGTGTCAGAACTCAGTAGAACTCAATTTTGCACTGTATTACATGTTCTTTAAAACCTTTCTTTTAATAAATTGAAGAACCAATTTCATGTGAGTGTTATTCTTAACAAGAAAATAAGAAGGGTGAAATCATCTGAGGTCAACCTGTATTTCTTATGACAGGTTTCTAGCCTAAATCTGCCAAGTGATCTGGTCCCAACATGCCACTCCCCGGTGTTAAAGACTGAAAACTTTACACACTAAAGGATTTTTGGTGTTACAATGGGCTAAGATGAGTGAAAAAAAAAAACCCAAATGATGCCACCTTAGAAATGCTACTAAGGGAAAAGCTGCTGTGTCAGTATGAATATACTTGAAGTACATCTTAGAAGTGAAATACAATTCTAACTAAAAAAAAAAAAAAATCAGCTTAGAAAATATCAGATCAATTATAAGCTGTTGTTAGTGAAAATAGACAGTATCCATATTTGAACAAAACCACGTACAGTTTGTCATTGTAAGATTCTTTGAATTATGAAAAATATTATGGGATAAATATTTATGCCTAGCAAGACGGTTTCATTGCACAGGAGAGTATGAGGAAGAAGAAAGAGGCAAATGACACTTCTAACAAAGTATTTTTGAGTTGTTAGTCTGTCATCCAAAACCAAAATAAAGCAGGTTGAAAGAGTCTACTCCCTTTTTAACTTGGACAACAGTGAATAAATGGGTTGATCCTCAGTTCTGGCTCTTTCTTTCTCCTTTCCTCCTCATCTTCCAAATTCAACCACTTCGTGACTCTAGCACATCCTGTCCTGTGAAACTTAATGGGACACTTTCTCTCCATTCCTGATGGAGGATGTAGAGAGCAGAGATATTTGCTTTGTGGTCTTTAATTCTTTAAGTCTTTCCTGAAGCAATACAACTACTTTTAGCCTTTACTTGGCGTTTGCTTGAGGGTGAAAACTAGTCCTAGTATTACGTTGGTAATTTTTTATAGACTATAATAGCGGAAGTTAGAATGGCAACATCCCATTGATTGGATATATTGAATAGATTGTATGTACTCATTGTTCCCACCTGCATCTTGGATGAAAATGCAACTTTTTAGTTGTAACTGGTCAGGCTGTATCAAAATCTGAGTAATCTTCCAGTGCTAACAGCTTTTTGCTTCATCAATTCAGAATACAGCCAACTACATTTGTGATGACAGGTGCTTTAGTTCAGAATCAAAGGCTAAAGGTTAACGTAAAATGGTTCGTTTTATTATGATGGCTCCAAAGCGGAGTTTTAACAATGAGGCTTAAGCATTTGACTCATTTTGTGGTTCATGATTATGTCCATTAGTGAGCAGGCAGGCGCTGCATCAAAAATAGCCTGTTTAGACCTCTTAGTAGCACATTTTTGAGGTAGAATATAGATGAAATATTAATGGGTTTTTAAAGGTACTATATGAAAGAGCAACCTGAAGGCAAGACTCTATTACCAAGGTACTGCTTTAGTGAAGAACAAAGTAAGTGCAAACAAAATATCCCTCAATACACTGGAAAAATTGGTATGCATCTGACAGAGCAAGTGCCATATTAAATCACGTGTGAAAGCATTGCATTATTCAAATCTCAGAAACAGGAAAAAAAAAAAGCCCATTGAAAAGCCATCTGGTAGCTATTGCTGTTGTTAGTGATCCCATTTACTGACATTTGCATAAAGCTTGTTGATTACTCTTAGGAAGGGCAATATTAGCATATTTTTTTTTTTTTTATGAAGCTAGTCATTTAGACTCTGATCCGAGGCTTGGAAATGCAATGGTGATCCTGTGTATGTATGACAAGTTCATTTAAACCACTCCTGCTCTGCAGTAATAAAACAGTGTGCCAGCATAGTTTCTGGAATGCACTTGAAAAATTTAGGAATATTTTCATCTTGTTGAAAAGGTTGTGCACAATAAAACAATTAATTTTGACTTGGTGAGAGAAGTTTTGCAGCAAGATGTGTTGCTACTGGCTGTCTCCTCAGCTGTCAGCAACATTGATGGTGGAGTAACAATATTATTTAATCAAACCTCATATAAATGCTACACCTAGATTGGATTAGGGTGATACTTTTAAATACTTCTCTACCAAATAGGATGTTTTCTTAGAAGACAGAATCTGTTGTTTTTCAGGAGTGCATACTCATAAAGGTTATGTTTACGTTAGTGATCTAAACAGGAGCAGGGCATGGGCTGAAACACTTGTCTGCAGTATTGATTAATTCTCTTGCCTCCTTTGTGGCATTGTCCCAACTAATATTCTACAAGATAATACTGGAGCACACTGTGAAAGATAACACAGACCAGAGACTGCTAATGGACAGTATAGGTAGCACTACCATATATTGGAAAGAGGAGAGCTAAGCCACTTGAATGCAGCAATATCATGTCAATGACTGTCAGGGCCAGTTTTATCTATTAATATTGGTGTAGGAAAACTGAATATTTCCAGTGTTTCAGAAAGGAAACGGAATTTTTTCATTAGCAGTTAGGAATTTAATTTTAGGGAATTTAGGGAAAATGTTGACCTTCAAATTTTGCTAGTCAATATACCTACTTTCTAGATACAGAAATTCAAATGTCCATTTCAATTAAATTAATAATTTGCCTGATACTTAATTAGAATCTACTTAACATATACAATTTCTGAGTAATCAGGATCTCAGTAAAAGTAGTGTTGTTTGATTGATGGAGAAGTTAATGCTTAAACAGCCTAGGTTAGAGTACTGTCCCATATGGACCTTTTTCAAATGTAAGATGCAGCTGAGCATGAATCTCCTTTCTTGTCAGTGCTTTTTAGAAGATACACAATTGCTGGCCTTTGTGACTTCCACTGGAACAGGAGTGTTTGTTAAACATAGGTGAACACTATTTTGATGTTAAGTGTTGCTATTTATCAGGTCACAGTGAAAGCTTAGAAATGTATTCTAAGTTGAAATCGGTATAAGTGAAAGTGTTACACAGGAAGGGAATCCTGTCAACAAGGAAGTTATATTTCATGGAGTGCCTTTTGTTTAATATGAGTTGTGCAATACCTTCTGGCACACTGCCTTCTTTCCTCTCATCATTGACAGACTTCTGTCTCCTCTTCAGCCTGCGATCAGCTGTCCCTTGGGGTGGCTGCCATCTTCGGACCATCCCATAGCTCCTCAGCTAATGCTGTGCAATCCATCTGCAACGCTTTGGGTGTTCCACATATCCAGACCCGCTGGAAACATCAGGTGTCAGACAACAAGGACTCCTTCTATGTCAGTCTCTATCCGGATTTCTCTTCACTCAGCCGTGCCATCCTTGACCTTGTGCAGTTCTTCAAGTGGAAAACCGTTACTGTTGTTTATGATGACAGCACTGGTAAGACTAAAGCATTAGACTGTGTGCAGATATATTCAAATGCACAGAAAGAGGAAGGAGGGTTGTCACTACTCATATTTCTTAATTTAAAAAAATCTTAACTAAATTACAAGAATTTCTATTGGCAAAGTATTGTATAACAAATGATGTGGATTTATTAGCATAAGTATTCTCAGAAGTATGCTTCAGTTGCTTAATTCTGTGTGAGTTCACAGCTGTCAATAAATCAGTTACGCTCTATCTGCGTTTTCTGCCGTGTCTTAACAGTTTCTAACAGCTATGGCTCTTGATTTTACTTAAAACTTAAATTTTGAACAAAAATATGGTAACTTGAGAGATATACTAGTCCACCTGGTGAAATAAAAGACCTAAATTCTAGTTCTGTTTCTGGCATTAGTTAAGTTAGAAACCTGATGCCATACCTGTTTGGAATTTCAGTATTTGCTTTGTCACAGAGAATTGTAGAAGGGGCCCTGGTTTTAACTGCTAGGAGTTGATAGCAAAGGAAGTTTGGAGGCTTGTTTTGCAGATGAGTTACTTGAGTTGAAAAAGAACTGACTTTACAGTAGAAACACACCAGTTTGCTACATTTCCCTTACCTCACCCTAACATTTGTTTTGCCTTGACAGTGACATCTTTGAAAAATGCCTTAAAAACTTGTTTGATTTGAGGTTTGTCTAGTGGCAGTTAGAATTAAGACCTTGGGAAGATGAAAATATCACTCTAATGGAAGATACAAGGAAGATACTTAGCAAATGAAATAGATTTATTCTTCTTGGAAACATCACTAGATTCCATGCAGGTTGAACTGCCATTGGCAAGAAAAGAGCACAGGGAGCCTCAAACGCTGAGCTCATGGTTCAGTGAGCTGGAAGATTTTTGATATGCTTCTTTCATAATGTTACATCTATCTAAATCTGGGAGAAAAAAAAAAAAACAATAAAGAAACTCTATTACATGTGAGGCTACCTGTGGCGAAGACTATGCTAGATAAACAGGAAACAGTTTGAAAGACTTCAATGCCTGCTTACCATTTAAGTTCAAATAAGGTGTGTGTATAGCAATCAAAATGTGAGAAGGGAACAGAGATGGCAGTGCATAAAATGATTTATAGCTGATTTTTTCTTCATGCCTTTAAAATAAAGCAAGGCAGTGAAGTTTAGAGCCTGCCTCCCTAGAAGTTTGTTGTCTGATGTCATCAAAAGCTTCCAGTAGTCAAACTTTTAATTTCAAGTTTAGATTTACAGAATTAAGGCAAGAAATATGTAGCCTGCTTATTAATGTTGTTTTGATATTTTTATGTTATTGTTCTGAAATAAGACAGGAAGTGAAAAAAGCCTCATATTTTAATAAAATGATGACTGAAAAAGTGATCTGTAGTTCAGTGAAACAGTTATAGACTTCGGTTTCCGTAAATTGGAATTACTTCCCTTTGATTTAAATAATTTGGATGACTATTTTTACAATGAAGTTTACCTTTCACAACAGGTATTTCAGTTAGAAAAGACATGGTTTAACATTTTAAAACTGCTTTGTTCAATATTTGCAAGTAATTTTTTCCTTTACTACAAAACCATATATAAAACAAAGAAATATTTCATGTTTAATGGGCTCTCTAAATGCCATGTTTTCTGGAAGAGGTATGTTGTTAACTGTCATGCTAGACCTGATCTTTTCATAAAGTATATTTTGAGATCAGGAGGTAAGTGGAAGCAGGAATGAAGGTGGAAAATAAGATTTTCTTGTGTGTGTTGTGTTCTACTTGTTCTACCTGTAACTACTGTAAACCTTTAAGAAAAATAAAGAACACAAACTCTTTTAGAATAAATTTTAAATAATTTTGACAATTAATAAGGAGATTAAGGTATTCAGTTTATTTCAAAGTCATAAATAATTAATTCAGGAAATATTCACTTTAAATTTATATTGGCTATTGAGTGGCTGGACCCTTCATATTATGATACTGTTTGTTCCTGCTGATAAACAGTAATCCCAGCTGCAACTCTTTCTCAAAATCTGTTTCTGTCTGAAAACACAGAAAAAAGAGTCAGTCTTAAAAAGGTAATCCTATATATATATATATATATATATATATATATATATATATATATTTTTTTTTTTTTTTTTCTTTTTGTGGCATTTGCTGTAAGTAAATTAAAATTCTACTTTGACTGTCAGTTTCTTTTTGTTAGTAGCTTCTTCTATGGATAATTCAAAGACTTCAAAAGCAGGACACACAGCTGGGAAGTCCACAACATCGCTTGCCTTTGAAGTACATAGGGGATCAACTCTTAGATATGAGAAACTGTCAGTCTTAGAGAAGTAGAGTTTAAATCTTGTTAAAACCCAACTGCAAACTGGTGTTTCTTGAAACAAGGGGCCAGGGTAGAAGAAACTTTGGAAAGGAAGTAATTTCAGCTGAGGTAGAAGTTAGCTTCTGCCATGGGATAAGATAAATATTCAGTCATGAACCTAAGGCTGAAGATCAATATGATAGTTTCAGCTACTATTTAGAAACTGTGTTGTAAGACTTGTGCCATTTAAGACTTAATTCCAAATACATTAAAATGAAGGTAGCAAAGACAAAACTTTTATCACTGTTTATAATTGTTTCTTTGACTTGGCCAGTGATTCCTTAATGTAAGATAGGTATATTCTGAATTCCTCCCCCTTTCTTACTTAATCACACACATTTTGCTCTCCTTTATTAAAAAGATGTTTAGGATAATGACATATGCCTTATTTTATGATAATTTTAGTGTTATGTATTTCCTTTATCTGAATGAACAATTCTCAAAAGTACACCTTGGTCAAGACAACTGTATGTTAGTATAGGACTTAGTGATAATTCTTTTAATGGTTACACTTTTTATTTTTTGTTTTCAAAAAAATTTACTTCATGTATTTCTATTATTACTTTACAAACAAGGATACAATGCCTTTTATTATAGGTAGAAAATAAAGGTAGAAAATATTCATTAACTGTGTCTGGATTCTTCTCAAAATATATTAAGAGGAGTTGTCCATATGCCAAAAACCTGGATGAATTTAGGTCCATTCTGAGTGAAAGTATGATTTAAAAAAAAAAAAAATTTAAAATGTCTTTAACTTAATTGCTAGGGCTTAGTTTTATGAATTCTTTAAGGAATTGTTTTACTTGTCTAATAAAGGGAAGATACCTCACCCACTTCAAAGCATACTGGTAACAGCTGTGTCCATGTTCTTCATTCCTTCAGTATGGGATATGTCTTCTTGAGTAAACATAAATGGAAAAAGCTATGTGCTTATTTGACACCCTGCAGTCAGTAAAAGCGCATGTTACCTCTAGTGTCTTTCCCAGGAATGCACTGGAGGCTGATGCTTAAAGTGGTCACTTCAGCTGCCCCTTGACAGCACGATTGTGTTCAATCGTATGCAATCCCCCATGCTGCTATCATATAGGAAGGAAAGCAAATTATGTGTCTCTAATAGATAGCAGAGCATTTACCTGATGCTACATGAAGCAGTCAACATACGTGTAGATGCAGTGTTCCATAGTAGTTTCGTGTGCCTTTCAATCCTTAGTGTAGCTGCCTTCACAACATCCATAAGATGAGGTGTGCAAAATAGATTGCCAACACTTGGATTTGAACTGGATCCAATTTGATCTGAGAATGTGTGGTATGAAGGTGGTACAGAGGAAGTCAGTCCAGTTTAAAGACTAGTTTGAAATAAGAGAGAATTTTGGAATCCTAGGCTGCCTTTGCAATAATGAATATCTGCACATCTAAAAGATAAGTCAGTAATGGCTGTTCTTTGTGGTAGTCTCCCCCATTGAAGGGGGACTGTATTTTCTTGTGGAGGAACAGCTGTACATCTTGCTACTAATTTGAGAAAAGATATAGAGGTTGATTTTCATGCACTTAGGTAGTAACTAGACCCTATCCCCAACGCTTCCCAGCTTTATGATGCAGAAATCGTTAAGTCAGAGAAGATTAACATGGAGTCTGGCTATTGCTGGACATCAGAATACTGGGTTTTTCTGTGTTAATCAGACCTGCCTTGTGTTCAGGAGCCTGTAATGAGGAAAGAAGGATAACTTGGCACAAGAGAAAATGAATGTTGTGTCATGCTGAAATAGGGACAGAGGTGCTTCCAAAAGGATATGATCAATAACACTGGAGAGAGCAAAGATCAGGTTGGATACAGCATAATAAGGAAGAGTCAAGGCTCTACAAATAAGAGGAAGTAGATGAATAAACTAGAAAGGTTAATTCTGTCTTGTCTCAGTAAGAAGAGATGCAGTCTGTTACAGTGGGGATAAGGTAATAGAGATAAAAATGAACATAGAATGGGCAAAGGTTTTAATATTATAATAAAACCTTCTGCCCTGGTAATATTTTATGGAGTAGTCATTGTGACAGTAGGCAGATGAGACTGTTCTTTAACAGAAGAAAAAAAAAAGTCCTTTCTCTATGAATATGTGTTTGAGTACTCCTGCACTTTTTTATTATTAAATAGTAGCTATATCCTGCTTCCTCCTGTGATTTAGTTTCTGCCTTTATTTTAGCTCTTGAGACTTTTTTAATATAGTCCATCTGTCATACAAAAAACTTGGAATGGAGCTCTAGAACACTTGCTAGTCTGAATATATAGGTATTGCTTCCTGTGATCATTTTAAATGGCAAAGTTGTATTCCTTTTAACTATAATTTCCCATTAAAACCCAAATCTAGTAGGACGTAATGAGGGGTGGTTGGTTTTGGATTTTTTACCTTAAAGTAATTTATAGTCTCTCTGTTAATTAAATACCACTAAGCTGTCCCTGGATACTAATTTAGTTCCTTTGGATTTACAGATTTGTTCCAGTCAATTGTCTTTAAGTAAGAAATGTGGAAAAATGGCAGTATGTTCATCACCTGCATGTCCTAATGGTTTTAATTGGTCTCAAAACAGTAAATTAATTTTAAGTCCATATTCTAATCTCTGTGCTAAAGAAAACAGACTAGATTCTAAACAGGTTTGTGAATCTTGGGGCATTAAAAAAAAAAGAATACCTGAAGAGTTAGATCCTGTGGCCTCTAAATTATAGTGGTACTTGTATTGCCTACCAATGCTTTATGCAGATCAAGTTGGTATAAACAAGGCTTGGGACTTTTTTTTTTTAATTAACATTTGTTTTGGTCTTGAGTCAATGAGTATAAACACCAAAAATCTGTTGCATCTATTGAACTGAAGCCAGAGTAAGATCTGGAAAAATGAATTAGGAAATAAAAATGTTTTGTGTTTGTCTTCAGTATTGAACCCTATGCTTTAATTCAAATTAAGGAAAATGATGCCATTTTGTTGATATTTTTTCTGTAGTATACAAGTACCATTGATTTGTAAATAAACCTACAATTTCTTTCTTGGGACCAATATTGAAATTCACACTATCTTATTCCTGCTTTATTTGACATTCTTGTGGTCTCACCTTGAATACTCTGTGCAGTTCTGGTCCCCACAATTTTTAAAAGAACGTTAAGGTACTTGAATGTGTCCAGAGTAGGGCAACAAAGGTGGTGAAAGGGCTGGAAGAGCAGCTGAGGACACTGGGTTTATCTAGTTTGGAGGAAAGGAGGCAGGGGTGTGCCCTCGTTGCTCTCTACAGTTTCCTGAGGAGGGGAAGTGCAGAGGTAGGTGCTGAGCTCTTCTCCCTGGTGTCCGGTGACAGGATATGTGGAAAGTTCAAAGCTGCACCAGGGGAGGTTTAGACTGGTTATTGGGAAGCATTTCTTTAGCGAGAGAGTGGTCAAGCACTGGAACATGTTTCCTAGAGAGGGTGTTGATGCCCCAAGCCTGTCAGTGTTTGAGGCATTTGGGTAATGCCCTTAACAACATGCTTTAACTTTCAGTCAGCCCTGAATTGGTCAGGTAGCTGAACTAGATGATCGTCATAGGTCTCTTCTAACTGAACTATTGTATATTTCACATCTTATTTCCAGGTATCTTACATCTTGTAGTTTGTTGTGTGGGTTATTTTTCTTCTTTTTTTCCCCATACTACTAATGAAAAAGGATACTCACATTTGCAGTTAATATAACTTTACACTAAGGGGAATTAAATGTCTTGGGGGTAAAATGGATGTGAGGTGATGGCAGGTGGCAATATTGCTAAAGAATTAAGGAAAAAAACTTGTAACTGATTCAAACTAAATCTTGGCTAGGGAGAAAGTTTCTCTTTAAGGAGAATACACATATTGCATTACGAAGATGAGAAAAGGTAATTCAAGAAACTTTAGAGAACAGGCAATTGAGAAGGATAGTAAATGAGATGGTCTGAAAAGGTCTGTTTGTGTCTCTCTTTTCTGTAAATGAATTAAGCAACATTTCAGTTTATGTAAAAAGCTATTATCCTTTACAAACACACCTTTATATCTAAGGTCTATTCTTAGCAGAATGAGAGAGAAGGAAGGAATGGAATGTGTTGAGAATGCTGTATTTGAACATCTGACAACTGGTACAATTAACAGTGCATTTCATCTGAGTTTAGAAGACAAGACTTCAGTCTTGGTGATTTCTAACAGAAACTTACAAACTGTCCTGGATGGCATACAGTAGAATATATTTCAGATTGGAAATTTTGATATAGTAAGGTAAAGTTTATTCAAGAGTAGATGACAGGCAGAAACAGGGAGAGAATTCTTAAAGCTAATCTGAGGTCCTTGGTCCACAATACAGTCGGAGCAACAGTATAATTATAAAAACCACAAAGGAGTATTGTGGTTTGCATTGGTGTGGATCATAATCTAAACCAAACCACTGAACTATGAAAATCAAGTGGACAAGGCTTTTTCTTCCTATCCTTTTTAGAATGATCTAACAAAACTAACCAAACACAAGGTTTTAATATTAACAAATATCTTAAACTAGGTGTTTACTGGGAAAAGCAGTATAGAAGGACATAGTTCTTAAAATATTCCTAGAAAGACATTATAATGTATGTTGACTTTTTCAATATTGAAAATACTGAATGCCCATGTGTGAGAGGATTTTGTGATATTTCTGATAGTGAAGCAATGTTTGGGAATGGAAGATTCCATTATTAAGGAAGTGCAAACCAGCAAAATATACTGAATAGAATTCAGGAAAATTAATATAATTAAAACTGGAATTTCTGCCAACAGAATTGGTTGGAGTCTAAACCAAAGATTCAGATCAATTGTTGATTTCTTAAAGAATACTGAAATAGAATATAACACAGCAAGAGTTGTCAAGGGACCTAAGTTTTCAAATCACTTGAGTAAAAGACTACTTTGTTTTAAAGTTTTGGAAAAAATCTTAGATCTGTTAATAATTACCTTCTGAGAACTCATGGATGATAGGGGACATTCTCAAAGCCTGGAAAATGTAGACAGACTTAGATTTATTGCAACTTACATATTTGTCCAATTGTTGAAGTACACTTATCCTGGTTCCTTACATTCACTTAACATCTGAATCATCCACTTGTTCATAATAACTATTTTCCTGACTTGGAACCTGCTTAAGATTAGGTATAATGAAGTAAGGTTCTAGTATGAGGTCTTTTCTTGTCTCTCTCTCTCTTTTTTTTTTTTTTAATGGCCAGTCAGCTGAATTTTTCTTTCTGGGAAAGTACTGGAAAAATAAACTGTTTATTTGTAAACATTTGAAAGCTCTCAAAGTGATGAATAACAGTCAAGTTTGCTTTATGAAGAGTAAATAATGTAAAACTTCCTCCTTTGACAGACCAATGTGTCTTGTGGGCAAGGAAAATGCAGTAGATGTGGTAAATATTGAGTCAAAAAAGGTCACAATGTTCAAGGTGACATTCTTTTATGCAGATTAGAAAAATAGGTTCCTTATGCAACCGTTGTCAAATGAATGCAAAAAAAGAGCAATAAATCATACATAAATTGGTTATGATTTACTGCAAAACTGAGAAGATATACTTAAAGATTAATTTTCTGATATGAAGAGTATACACATTACAAATGCAGGTGATAAGCTCAGAAGAATACTCCACAAAAAATATGATTTATGTTAAAGTATTTTAATAGTTATCTATTGAATATAAGCTGTGGCCATTGTGGGTAAGCCAACAATGGCATTACAGGAAAGAAAGCATAATGTACTCAGATGCATGAACTGGAATTTCATGTGTAAGAAATTCCCTGGTAATTCCAATTTATTCTTCTTCAGAAAGGCATCACACTGTATTACATTGCTCTTTGCAGCAGATCTCAAGAAAAACAGGGGTTATTCAGGTTAGAAACTTAGGAATATAAGGCCTGGGAAGAGAGTCTAGAAGGTACAGTCTAAGGGAAGTGGACAAAAAGGTCTTGCAAAAGGAAACAAACTATCCTCTAATGGCATAGTTAGAGACACGTTCAAAGTTGTAGCAAATAAAAATTCGCTAGAAAAATTTAGGTTAGAAGAAAGTAACAGGTATCCTTGGAAAACTGTAGAAACTCCATCTCATGAGATTTGGTGGTTTGGTGTGTGTGGTTTTGGGGTTTTTTGTTTGTTGGTTTTTTTTTTTTTTTGGGGGAGGGGGGAAGGGTTCTTTTTTCTAGGTTATGTGTGTTTGACTTGATTTTTTTCTTTTCCCTTTTTACTTTTCCTTTTTTTTCCTTCCTTCCCCTTATAATAGCAATGTTTCCTAACTTCTTTTCCTAGATTGAAAAAAAACAGGTAATGGTGTCCTTTTTAGGTCACTATCAGAACTATTCCTTACCACTGGTGCTGACTAATATGTCTATCAAATGTGCAGACATTATAAACTACCATTAAGTTATTCCATTGATAGTGGTGATTCCTCAAACTGGATTTATGGTAGGTGTCAGTTGGATGAAAACTATACGTGTGTATATTTTTGTGTATTTATGCTGGTTTTAATTTGTGCAGTTTTAGTATTTGGATGTAGGTTTTCTAAGTAAGTTATTGTACCATTTGTTGAGTAAGATTCAGAAATATTTTTCTAGTGCCATATGAAAATATCAGTGGTAAGGAGGATGTTGTGAAGTTAAAATTTCCCTTTCAAACTTTTTTAGTCTTTTTTGGAGTTTGGAAATTAAGAATTACTTTAGCTAGCTGGCTGGAGAGAAGGAAATTAAATTCTGGTATTGTTTTTGGTAAATGCACCTATAGATGTTCTTTGAGAATGATTCTATAGAGATCTTAATTTTGAGAAAAGTGATCAAGTTAAACAGAAAACGTGTACCAACGACACTTCACCCCCAGTTTGGTCAAGAATCACTTACTGCAACAAGACACAGTGTTATATAAAGAAAAATATAAGTTTAAAATAAAAAATAAAATAAATCCATGAAGTACTTCATAGTATTTTTCTATAAGCCTAAGGAACGGAAGGGGAGGTGAAATTTCCAGAAATTATTGCATTAACAATGAACATATTCCAAATGATAATCTAAGTAATTTTGATTTTGTGGGTTTGAATAAACTTAAGAATTGAAATCTTACAGAAAATTAGTTAGGGCACTTATGATCAAAATAATTCTTCCATGTAGACTGGAATATTTTACTCTCTATTTTCAAATACAGAAAAATGGGACTGAAAAACTATTTAAGTGAAAAATGAAAATAGGAAAATGGAGACAGAACCAGTATTATATCTGGCATGGGACATGAATTTATACTCATATTTACCAAAACTTAACTAAGCTTTCAGTTCTTACTTCAGTATTACACGTTTTGTCCTCTGGTTGGAGGAAAACTGTGAAATGTATTTGAGATGTCAACCCCTTTGTGAATTGCTCTACATCAATCTCGGCTCAAATATTCCTGTCTTAAGGAACATTTTATCTTAAATTCCAGAATTTTTTATTTTTCTTGCAATCTTATTTGTTTTTTTTTTTTTTTAGGAAATATATAACTGCTCTTCTTTTTAAGAGTAAATGTGCTTTCCTAGTGTGCATTCCAGTTTAGAAAGTTAACTTATGTTTCTTTTCAAACCAAATCCAATTCTATTTCTATTACTTATTATTTTCATTTAGTTTTCTATAGTTTGATAAAATAGTGATACTTCTGTGGTAAGGCTAGAAATTGCTGATTTGTTCTACAGTTTCTTTGATCATTGATTCTGACAGCTTTCACAAATGTTATTTTGTCCTTTGACTGCAGTAGATCTTTTTTCCTCTTCTCCCTCATTAAACTCCACTGCTTATAGATGTCAGCCACTTGAGAGATCATACTTCAAATTATTACAAGAATTCCCTTGAAATGCTCAGGAACGCTAATTGTCATTTCTGTCACCATCATCACGCTAAATTGAGGATAAAGCTTTCTGAAATTTTTCAAAAAACATGTTCAGAAAAATGAATAATAACAGTATTTCAAATTAGGCTTATCATAATAGAGCCACATATGTAAAGGAATATCACATGTTGCTGAAGACTAGAAAAACATGGCAAATCTACTATAAAAGGTTTAATTTTTTTTATTTTTAGACATTTTCTTCACTTACTAATTTTTTTTTCTTGTATTTTCACCCACACTAGGTGAAGAAATGGGCAGTTCTGTGGTGTTTTTTTTTTTTTTTTTTTCCCCTAGCTGCTGTGTGATGCAGCTGAGAAGTACTCAGGTGGTATGAAAACTTATTTTCTTAATCTTGTTATGGTGATCTTCAAGATCAAAATCTTTCCATGAACTGAAGTCCTTGCATGAACTGAAGTAACACATTGATTCCCTCTTGTGGAATTGTGTGGGATGAGGTAGAGGACTTTTTTCATGGCACAGTTGAAAAGCCATTATTAAAGAATTGTTACTGGAAATAGGCTGAATTGAGATTGGCTATTTGAAAGTAACTGTAAAAGACGTTCACACCCATGCTCTGACATGCTCACTTAGCATATTTAAGGAAAACAATAAAGCTGATTATTGCCTTGCACTTCAGTTACAGCTGGATATGCTGAAACAGCAGTAAAATGGAGTTAACATTCAGATGCTAAGACTCAAGACACAGAAAAATTGTTATATGCACAGTATCAGAATGGAAATCTGGGTTTAAACCTGGATCCCTGCGTTTCTTGTTCAATGATTTTTTTTTTTTTAAACCTAAGGCCAACTCTTCCCATAGATGGCATTTTAGAAATCACAACTTCAATATTATTTATGAATATAATTGTAAACTCTTCTGATTTCCTGTAATAAGTAATTGTTTCAAACTGATTTTTTTGTTTAGTCTAAACCAAGGTTTATTTTATGTCTTTAGTCTAGACACTTTTAGATCTTATATAATAATGAAGTTTGTATTTCAAATACACATAGATACATGAACATACACATCTAGTTAAAAACATGGTTCCACCTTTTTTGTTTGTTGTAGGAAGGAGAATGTTTCACACATACTAGTATTACTGTGCTCTAAGTCCTCCTGAAGTACACCACTGGTTATATCAGCATCATTTTATGGAAGCATGTAGTTGAATACGAAAGTGTGGATATGATTGTCTTGATAAAATTCCAGCTGTGTGACAGTATAGTGCACACCTCAATGTGTCAACATGAGGGCAAGATGAAGACTTGAAGAGACTGTATCATAGCCACAATTACTGAGAGTTTTAGAGGGAAGAATAGTTCTTAGCTCTAGGAATCTTGTTTCAGCAGACAATTAGGACAGTAAATGAGTTACTGGAATCAGTACCATTATTCTATGTTGAAGCTCTGTATTTGGAACAGAAGATTTATTCTCAGTCCAGTCCAGACAATAAGCACTGTAAGAAGATGCTGATTTGGGAAAAGAAATGCTAGGAGAGAAGTAGCTACCTAAATTGATTTTTTTTTTTCTCTGATTATTGGCATGGCTACCATTGTTTTGGAAAAATATTTTCATTTGTAAATAATGTAACTTTTCCTGTCCTCTCATACTTGATGACCCAGAACTGGCTTTTCAGTGTGATGAGAAGTAGTTTCTAGTGATATGCTCAAAAGAAATATAATTGTGCAAAATATCAACTCTTGCCCTTCCATCTTCCTCCCCTCCAAAACAACCCAAACTCCAATGTGTTGGTTAAATATTTTTCTAACAGCATAAACTGTTGCTTTTGAAGCACTGTACCTTTAAGTGTCTTTGTGTAGCTGAAAGGCCACATATAGGAAGAATGAAGCTTGGAATGAATTCATCAAGATATGATAGAACATGTTAACATAGTCTAAGGGTGTTTTGATTTATAAACAAGAGTAGTCCTGTATCTCTGAAGAAGAGTTGAGGGCTGTAGGTCACTACTGTATGCTTTGATAAGCCAATAAATACATTTTTTTATCCCAGACGGGGATTTTTTTCATCCAAATAGACCTTCAGAGTTCATTCTGGCAAATACTGTTACTATCAGTGGTTACTAGTGTATATCAATAATGAATCTAATTTTTACATATGCAGCTGAAGCTATTCTAAACATTGCAGCTACATTTCTTGATAAAGGGCTTGATAAATAGAATTTGCTTTGGCAAAACTACTACGGAAGTCAGTTACCTGACTCTTCCTTCTTTTTACTTATACAGTGCTATCATTTTCCTGGTAGGATTCAAGATTAACAACAGAAAAATAATTTAAGTCAACATAATACTAGCTATCTATGAACTCTTCTACACATAACCTCCCCTAATGTAGTGCATTTTTAATACTGCAGATTGCAAGTGGCATAAAGCTCTAATTCAGTAGTATCTTTAATATATATACATACACATGTAGTGTTCTGATTACCTTCCAGTGCTTCAATTACAAGACTGAAAACTCCTGCTGTAATGTTGGACTCCAAAGCTGGTAATATGGAGCTGTATTATTTATGTTTACAGTAAAAAGTTATTTTTCTTCTAAATTATGTATTTTAAAGCTCTTCATTTAAGACACTTCACAGCATTGGTACTGTTTAAATGAATTTCAGTATAACTGATGACAACTTTAAGGATGCTTTACACTGCTGGAATTGGTTGAAATGATCTTAACATAGTAAGAAGGCTAAATATGAATAAATGAGAAAGAGACAAAAGGAAAAAGAAAGCTTGATGGACCTATTTTCTCTGTATTTTTCTTAATGGTGTTTCTGCATTATGTGGTTATATCCAAAGAACACAGAACAGACCACTGTTCAAGTAGCACTGCTAGAAACTGCATTTTTTTTTTTTTTTTTTTTTAAAAAAACCTTTCACTAGAGGTGCTTTTTAAGTAGAGGATGATAAAACTAATCTTGATAGTTCATGGGTAATCTGTTCAGGATGCCCAATATCTGTGAATCGTTTTATAGAAATGAACTGTTCTGGTTGATATGGAGCATTCTATCAATGTCCAATAAACTGCTATTCTCCTCCCTTTTACCCATACCCCTTTCAAAGCCCAATACACAATATTTCTCTGAGACATAACCAGAAAAACTGGGCAGGGGGCTGTCAGGGAAGGGAGAAGAGTAGAGAGAGGTGTGAGAGGAAACAACTTACTGAAAATAGCGAAATATTCAGTAGCTCTACAAAACAATTTGTCATTATTTTTGAAGTTTTTGAGATTCTAAAGATAGGAGTAGCCTTTAAAAGAGCATTAGTGTTCTTTTGTGCAGAAAAAGGTTCATGTGTTCAGCCTATTGCAAAGTGCATTCGCTTGCATTCTTCCTGTGCAGCACAAAGGCAGCATTAACGGAAATGATAAATAGTTTGATGAGCAGGCCAGGTGGCATAGCAATGGCTTGCAAGACTGCTGAGCTGGAGACACAGGTTTTAAAACAAACTTGGGGCTCTTGCTTCCTGGACTGGTTGAAGTTGAACATGTCGAGGAGGTAATGTGATTGATCTCTTTGGAGGAAGTTGCCAGCTGGAGAGCTCACAAACTGCTCCTTCAGGATTCTCCTTAAAGATGAATTGATGGCAGCTTCTGAAAAGAGTTACTCACACCGCATTCTTTCCAGCCATTCAGAGGTAAGACTCTATCACAGTGGCTGCTAAAAGAAGGAATTGAAAGTTTAAAGGGACAGGAAAAAGGTGTCCCTGGTGAAAGAAACTGCAGGAAGTACATTCCCAAAATGCAGCTATTATGTCTATACTGTTAAAATGTAGATATATTTTTTTAGGAGCTGGTCCACACAAATGGTTGGGTTTATTTTTCATTACACTGGCATCCTGTAATACTAATAAAATAAGAGGTCAGCATTTAATCTGAGGGCTGTACTTCATTTTATACTGTAAATCAGTTAAAAAAAAAAAATTCAGTTGGCAGCTGTTTTTTTCCATGGACAAATATCTACTCAAAATCATGGTGAAGAAAGGACTCAATTTGTGTTTAGCTTCATTGTCCTTGTAGTCCTCATATTATGTTCCTCCCTTCATTGGATGCTCTGGTACCTCTTTCTCTGATTATCTACTTATGAGTAGGCACATTCGTGCCCTTCTGAAACTGTCCAATGCTGGTCCAGAGACTTTATTTCTCAGTGCATGACAGCTCACTAGTTTGGTCGTCAATAACTAGCTTGTTATTGGAGCAGTTTCTTCAGTGTGAGGAAGGCAGTTGCTGTCCAAAGGCAGACCCAGGTGCTACAATTTACATGTAGCAGATTGTTCTGTTAGGTTATACTTTTTCACTGCTTAATTTATAACTTGGTTACAAATAATGACCCAGTGTTTAACCTAGAAAAGAAGGGGGGAGGGTGGGGGGATGGAATTTAAACTGCTCACAATGGTTGGAAGTTACTGCAGGCAAAACAATCAAGAGTTAAGGGTTTTTACTTAATTACTTTTAAGCACAAGCTGCTGATCACTCATTTTGTTAGTGAGAAAAAGGATGGAATTACATAAATACATACTTTTCTCGTCCCTAGGAAGGAAGAAAACACTTTATTTTCACTGTTACAGGTTACATGCACCAACATTCACCTTGGGAGGTGAGTCCGGGAGCAGCAGGTTCAGGTTGTTTTGTGTAATGGTTTCTGCTGCTTTGTGTGTAATGGCTTTACCCGTCCTTCCATGCTGCAGCCCTTCAGGGTGTCTCTACCCTGCGGTGAGGCACCCAGGGCCACAGTCTGCCTCCCCCTCAGCCAGGCTGTGCTGTGGCAAGGAGCTCCTCTCTCCAGGAGGTTGTCTCCAGCCCTGTGTGGCAGCAGGTGTCTCTCTTCAACACTTTTGAGCAAGGCTGTGTCCCTTTGGCACCTGGTGGGATTTTTTTTCACTGCTGTTTAGGTTAGTTCAGCACTGGCTGGAACTGCCTGTGACTGGTGCCAGGCAGGTGCGCCTAGCACAGGTCATAATCTGTATTTCAACTCCAGTACCTTCATCCTGGCATAATGAGGAGGAGAAGGTAGAGAATGTTGTTTTATGTTCTTGTTGGGGGTTTGTGTGTGGTGGGCTTGGTTTTTTTGTGTGGTTTTTTTTTTTTTTTTTCCCCGATTATTTATGCCATTTTTGCTCAGGGTATTCATTTAGTGGTTTTTATTTTCTAGGAAAACTAGACTGCATTTCACACACACTGTATAACACAAGTACTGCATCAAAAATGCTAGGTACAGCGTGGAAGGAAACTTTCAGCTCTTGATTTATGAATGCAAGAGCCTGCTTTTGAAGTGTGATTGAGGCCTGGAAAGCCTTTACTTGGCCTTAGTTCCCACTAATGACTGAATGAGAAAATGCTGATTCTCAGCACTTCCCCCATTGGTGCTCTGGCATAGAGATGGAAGTACCAGAGAGAGGTATGCTCAGCTTGTTGTGGTTCAGGCCCAAATGGCAACAAAAGATCACATGGCTGCTTGCTCACTTCTCTCAAAACAGACTTGACTTGAGGAAGAAAAATCAAATCAGAGTAGGAAAATGAGAGACAAAACAAAACAGATGTCAAAAGCCTTCCCCCCACCCCTCTCTTCTTCCCAGGCTCAGCTTTGGTCCTGATTTCTCTACCTCCTCCCCCACAGTGGCAGAGGAGGACAGGGAATAGGGGTTGTGGTCAGTCCATCACACATTCTCTGCTGTTCCTCCCTCCTCAGTGGGAGGATTCCTTGCACTTTGCCCCTGCTCCAGCATGGGGTCCCTCCCATGGGAGAGAGTCTTCCACCAACTTCTCTGACATGAGTCATTCCCATGAACTGAAGATTTCTTCACTAACTGTGTGGGCTTCTCATAGAGTCACAGGCTCTTCAGTCACAGCCACTTGCTCTGGTATGGGTGTCTCCCTCGTGACCCTCCATGGCTTCAGGGGCATAGGCTGATGGGGAATCTCTGCTCTGGCCCCCCTCCTACCCGCCTCTCTGCACTGACCTGGGTGCCTGATTGGTTGTCCCTTGCACATCACACTCCCTCTCTCGGCTCTGTTTCCATTTATGCTTCTGGGTCTCTCTCTTTTTTTTTTTCACCCTCACTCTTAAATATGTCAATCACAGAGGCACTGACTGGCTTGGTCCTGGTCAGAAGCAGGTCCAACTTGGAGCTGGTGAGCTTCTAGCATCTTCTCACAGGAGCCATCCCTGTGGCCCTTGCCCTGCAACCAAAATCCCCCACCAAAGAAGCCCAGCATAATGCTGATGGCTGGGAACACAGTGAAGAATATGTTACAATTATAAGAATGGAAGTATGCATTAACTGTAACTAAAATTAAATGTTCTGATATACGTAGAAGTTACGAGGAATAAGAGTACACATTAAAAGCTTAAGGTTGGTTTTTTCCATTTCACACTGATGAAGAGAGGAGAAAAACCTTATTTTTTAAATACCTGGAATATGTTTATGTCTCAGATTTGCTTTATCCTCAAAATATGTTTGAGGAAACTCAGTGGATACTGTTTATCTGTCCTGATAATTATTGAAGGCATAGATACTTCTTCATTTGCTTGCATGGACACCTGTACTGCCCCAGAACTGAGGTCCAGGCAGTGTACTAGAGAGGCGTGCATTCACAGGTTTTCTTCCCCTCATTCTCAACTCAGGTTCCTCCAGTAGCCTCTACATCTTTTGTAATACCTTTACGATGTACTTAGTTTATTGTTCATGACTTCTTTCTCAGATACATAGGTAACCTGTCAAACAGATACTATAGTTATCATAGTATTCTCCTTGACAGTTGTTAATGGCTCTGTTACAAGTTCCTGCATCTGTAAATCTTCTATTTAAAATTTTGGTGGGATTTGTTTTCTATCTTTGGGGTAGCTCACTCGTGACAAGACTTAAGAAGAGGAAGACATTTTTAAATACTTGGGCAGCCCAGTTTTACACTCTTGAGGAGATCATGAAGTGATATGCACTTAGGTCACCTTTTTGGGTTATGCTCTGAAACAGAACAAAGTTTGGAAGAAAGATTACTATTGTTGGCTCCCACCTCCTGCAGTGTTTGACATCCGTACAGTAGATGTCTTACAATACAATTATGAATTAAACATCTGCTTCACAAGGTCCTTTAAGCCACAAAACGCTTCTTACCATCCTGTTACAAACCTTGGATCTACAGTAAAAGACGAAAACTTTAGTGCATTTGTGCAAGAAATGGGGATAGATCAAGGGACACATCAATTTGTAATGCACTACATTTGTCTACTAAAATTTTGGAATTTAAGGGCTGACTACACAGAAACGCAGCCTCCCTTTCCCCCTTCCTTCCATCCCACCTTAAGAGTCTCACAATCTCAAATAAGTCTCCCAAAATGTAAAAACACCCCATGATTGGTGTAACACCTGAGAATCGGTAAAACACAAAAGTTAGGCACTTTACCTTTCTAAGTAAACAATGTTTTGAAAGAAAAAGTGGTTTGCAGTCAAGAAAGACCAATCAGATTTTTCTTTTTTAACCCTTGATATATAAAAATATTAAGTACGGTTCTTGTACAGAAGACTTGAACTTCATGAATCGCTAATGCCATCTACAATAAAATTAATTTCACAATGTTTTCCACAAGCATGATAATTTTTGTTCTGGAGTGTTTCTGATTCCAAAACTTGCACAGTAGAGTAAAGCTACTTTTGTCTCTTGAAAATTGGTTCAGTATAGAAATATACTAAAGTGAAGGTGTTGCCTTTCTGAGATGACTGTCATAACCATCACACTAACAAGTGTCTATTTGTGTCCTATTGAGCAACTGCAGCTGCAGGTTTGGATAACAGTGCACTTAAGACTAGCCTATACTACTTTATTCATTCTTCACCTACAAAATAAAATAAAATTTCATTCCTCTTGAAAAAATAGAAGGCCAAATATATTTGAGATTACAAAAAACCCTGGGGGATAATTCGTCATGTTGTTATTCAAAAACAACTGTGTGGTTGAAACCAGCTTCTGATTTTCCTCATTTTGAGTAAATACATATTTTGTAATCCTTGCCTCCATTTGACACTCAAACAGCAGCGTGTTTTGAATCTTCTAATCTCTTTTAGTGTATTTTCACCAGTAATGTTTATTTTAAACATAGCTTTCCATTTTTCTGTGCATCTCATGGATATGACTTGAGCGAAGTGTGGACTTCACATCTTTGGCAGTTTACTTAATGCTCTCCCACTGAGAATAGATACTTGTTTTATGAAACTGATTATAGTCTCTTTCTCAACACATCTGTGACACAAAGCTGTGTTTAAAAGTTTCATCCTGTCTTAATCTCCTGTACTTACAGTAGTTGTGATTATCTGTTTCAAGGAATGACTGAAGGTTCATGACAAATGTTCAGTGTTACATAGGACTTTTTCTACTAAATGTCACTTGAAGGTTAAAATACAGTTCATCCCAGAAGTCCCCATTTAGTATGTGAATACTTAATGGGTACCAGGTCCTGGAGATGTCTGTACGTCTTTAAATTCCGATTCTTGTCCTCTGCCCAAAATCTGTCATTTTTTCCTCTGTCGTCTTGGTCGGTAGTGTGATATAAGTAGTTCAGATAGATGCATGTCCCTAGTTCACATACTGACAGGTCGCATATCACCTTTGGATACTGTTGGCTGTTATATGGCAACACACTTTTCAGCACTATCTGATTTGAACTAATGTGGCTATTTAGAAAGACTGGCTATCTGTCTGTCTTCTCAGTCATCTTTGACTACTGAGCGTCATAAACCAGGATTTCTTTTTCTCTGTCAGTGTCATACTATCCATATTGCGACTCCTGTGATTTGTACTTCTTAAGTGGAAGTGCATGGGTATCAGAGGAAGTGAGCAACTGGCAGGACTTTGCTCTTGAGAAAGACTGTTTTGAAATGTCATCCTTCCCTCAATCTGAAATCATCTGAATTTTTTGACTTCTAGGGCATACGTTGTAGTTGCTTTATTTTTCTTAGTCTTAAGGGAATGGGAAAGACTTCAGGACATGTTACTGTCAGTTATTTTTGATAAGGTGTTTAATGGCTATGGGATATGCTATGTTGCTCATCTGAAAGATTGACTTTTGTGTAATTGTCCCAGATCACCTGAAAATAGTACTAAAATGCAATAGGTGTGTAAATTCTAAGTTGGAAAAGACAATTCTGTGTAGATTTAAGTATATTTAATTAAGTTTATTTAGAAATAAAATATTAAATCAATTTAAGCTTGAATTAAATAAATTCATTTTATTTAAATATCATTATAATATTTGAGATAAATATGACTAATTTTAAAAATTTGAATTAGTTTCTAAAAGTACTATTTTCACAACCACAGACTTGTATCTGCCATTTACTCAGAAGTCATGTTTACCCTAGCTATCATTTTCTTATTAGCAGGGACCATGTGAAAGTACTTTGGTTTCTGTATCCTTCCTGCGCTCAGCATCTGTAGTAAAAATTTCCAGGAAATATAGTGATGTTTCTGTGATTCTTAAATGGTGACTTTTATATCCTTTTCAAAGCAGGAGAAACAAAACAAAATGAAGCAAAGAAAGAAGGACAAATCTAAAATTAGGCTTGCTAAATGTAATTATTTTTGACTTCTATTACATTGTTATTTGCGCTGGACAAATGTTTGCAATTGTCTTCTTTTAGCAAGCAATGACAAATAATCTTGCATATGTTTAATTACATTTTATCCCACCTTGAGTTGAACAATGTACGCATTGTTGATCATGTTTGTAGGTGGTAGGGGTATTACTGAGAAATTGTGATGAAATATGAGATATCGTATCTGTGACACAAACTTGTGAGTGAAGAAAAACTTAGTAAATTGACTAAAGAACAAGGTTGTCCTTTCCCATGATGATTTTGGGCCTAAGTGGTCTAATGGGATCCTCTGGCAGATTTCCACAATTGCAGTCTTAATTTAGGAATGTTTTACATAGTAAGCTGCAATTCCTGTTCCAGCTAATTTCAGCAGACAGACACTGTTTAGAAAATAATGTGGATCTTTTGCAGAGTCCAAAGGGGGAAATGATGAAATAGGAGATGGATTTTCTCTTTCAGTTATATTCTCTACTGGTTTGTTTCTGCTGGAAATGATTTGAGCTAAGGGTTTTTTTTTTTCAATCTAAACGTTTCATAGCAAAAAATCATAGCAGTACTATGTTAGCAAAATCTCACAGCATTATGTTACTATAGGAACTATGTATGTTGGCATTAGGCTGTATTAAATCCTCTGTCAGAGTTTATCACAACTTCTTACTGGCCCTGTAGTGTGGTTCCATGTTACATCATGACAACATCATTTCCTGAAATCAAAAGAGCTTTGACATCCAGTTGTAACCAGGAAGAATATTTAGAGATAAAATACCAGTGTTTTTTAATACTAAATAGTGCTGCCTGTGATAACTAAATAATAATTAGTCACCTCCATTAATAATTTTGATGTAGTGATAGGAGCTATTGCAGATTTTAGAAGCACTTCATTTACACCTGGATACTATTGTAACTGAAAACAGAGCTTCCATTTTTTGGCAGTTGGGTGTATTATACATGTGCACTGCAGACATAATGATGAACAGCAACCCTTGTTACTGTCACTAAGTGGATCATGCTCCAATGCAAGAAGGAAGTCAGCAGGGCAGAATACATCTTTTCTTGGCTAACACAGAAATTACCTGCTACTTTATAGGCCATCTGTTTTACCATGTCATTTTAAAACAGTTAATATTTAATGTTAGTCACAGACCAATCAGTGATCTGTAAACCACACATTGTTATGCTAATGTATACAATAAGATTTTGGAAAAATGATAGTGCATCTAATTCCACAGTAGAAGTAAGGTAATTCAAAATAGAATTATTTAGCATTGAAGGCAAATATAATGGCATGAGTCATATATTCAACATCTTTGCTTCTTCATATGTGTGTTTTCTTACCTGTATAATCAAGAAAAAGAAGAATAATACTCTCGTGAATTATGCGAGAGAGTGTTCTACAGTGCTGAAAAGGTTCAAAATTTTGTATGTAAATCTGATAGATTAGTTAGGAGACTGGCTAGTCTAGGATTACAGACTATTAGTCTGGGATATTGCTTTAATTGAATTAGAATAATTATATGCGTTCTTTGAAGAGGAATGTCATAGTTGCGTGATAATGCTAAAGGAAGATTTGTCTGTCTTACCTCAGTTAGGTAATCCTAGCTGAGGCTGCTTACTGTCTGTTAATATTAAGGAAGAAAGACTTGTTATAAGAAAGTCTTGTGAGTGCCAATACATTTTTTTCTTTTTAATAAAATTTTTGTGTATCAGTTTCAACACACTGAGAAGGGAGAAAAATTCAGGAAACTTGGAATGTTTATAGTAAGTTGTCCTACTGGCAGT
Organism: Rhynochetos jubatus; assembly: GCA_027574665.1. Lineage (NCBI taxonomy): Eukaryota > Metazoa > Chordata > Aves > Eurypygiformes > Rhynochetidae > Rhynochetos > Rhynochetos jubatus. The sequence goes on along the minus strand of CM050650.1, from coordinate 79,968,754 downwards.
TCAGGCTCTTGTTTTGATAATTTTCTTTTCTTTTGACTCCTCTGTTTTCTTGAAGGCCTTATTCGATTACAAGAGCTCATCAAGGCTCCATCACGATACAACCTGAGACTAAAAATCCGTCAGTTACCAGCTGACACGAAAGATGCAAAGCCATTGCTAAAGGAGATGAAAAGAGGCAAAGAATTCCATGTAATCTTTGACTGCAGCCATGAAATGGCAGCAGGCATCTTGAAACAGGTAATCCTCATTTTGCTTTAGGTGGCCTAATCTTTTTCATCCCTAATAAATAAATGTAATATCCAGACTTAATGTCATTTAATATGCAGGGGAATTGTATGTAAGTTTTGCTGAAGCCTAAGTGAAAGTCAGACAAGGATTTCAGAGATAATTTTATTGGTGACTTGAATGGTAGCTGCATTCTTTTTTTTTTTTTTTTTTTTTAAGAAACAGATTAATCGGTTCATGTACAAGGGAAAAGGTGTATCAGTCTTTCAACTATGAAAAATTGCTACTTTGGAGAATTGATGTTTTAACCAGGGTTTTAAATGCTTGCTTAATGTTATTTTATACAACAAAGATTATTTCTAAATTGAAGCCTGTAAGTTATGTACTCTTCATCAGATACTGATATTTGAATAGTATGTTACCATCAGAACACATTAAGGTGTTCTGTTGAGAGGACAGAACTAATAGATATCTTTTAGAGCTATATCCTATTCACACTACTAATAGGTCTGCAAAACACCTGAATACATTTAGGTAGGTGCTTTGAAAGTGTTTGCTTTCTTGCATGCAAGGTGAATAGGTGAGATACAACAGAAACCCAAATACTTAACAGACTTTATATTGCAGATGCAGATTCCAGTGATGTATGCCAAGAGAATGTGGCAATATAGTGATATATAAAGGGCATGGTTCATAAAAAGAGCTTATTGTAACCCTCAAGTAGGGATAAAAGACATGTCTTGGTATATCTCGTTTTGTTTGATGAGCTAGCTCGAACACTGGAAATTCCTTATGATCAGAGAATATTTTCCCCATAGTTTTTTAATTGAACTGTGACTTTCAATAAAGAGAATAGGAAAAATATTTTAAACACAACACTGTTCTACATTTCTAATACACAGCTTTTACTGATTTTAATTCATGTTTATATTATCTTTGCTAGCAGACTGTATAGTTGAAAACAAAATGTGTTTAAGATTTGAAAATATGTCTTTCATTAAAGGTACTTAGGGGTATTGTTGAATGTACAATAAAATTGCTAGTAGACATACATGTACACTATAATTTCTTCAATTTATTGTTTGTTGATTAAAAGGCTTTTATTAATTCCTATGAATTTTAAACCTCTGCTGGTGGTTTTTACTCTTTACTAAGCATAAGCCAGCCTAGTTAGTCTAATTGTTTAGCTCAAATCATTAAATGTACATTTAATTATTTTAACATCTTAAAAATGCAGATGGAAAATGTGTTGGTGCAGTACAAAGCTGCAGTACTAACAACAACTCCATCAAGTTAGATTATTTCAAGTTAGATTATTTATATTTTATCAAGTAGTTTTTAGGTGAAAGGAAACTTTTCCTTCACAGTACACAACATTGGGTAAAGCATATGACTAGTGGGAAATGGGAACAAACGTTAAAGCATTATGTCTTTAAGCATGTCCCAGAATGCCACTGTGAGTGTTCAATCTCTTCAAATAAAATTTTAACTGTTTTATCAAACTACTTAGCTCATCCTAAAGATTATAGAAGGAAGATACATGAACAAATATTCTGTGAGTGTTTAGATCTTTATACAATGTCTTTACACTTCTAGATTTTCATTCAGCTCCAATATTGCAATGCTTTAAATACGTTTAAAATTAGTAGTTCTGCAGCTGCATGTGAGCTCTTGCTGTCAAAATTGACACAAAGGATGTTAAGATGTATTTATTATTTAGTGATATCATTGCAAAGATAGTGTTTGCTGAAAAATAAGAATAAAAAAGTCTTTATAAATTTGTGAACTATTAATCAACCATTTTTTTCTGGTAATGGAGGGATGAACATGCAAGGGGTTTCTACTTGGAAGGATGATGGGAAAGATTAACAATAAAGTTGGTGGAAGAGAAAACAAGTTGGAAATAATGTACCTCAAGAGGCCAGTGAAATGGCAACTACTGTTTTCTGGTCAAAAATACATCATGAAAAGTTACCAAAAAAAAAAAAAAAAAGATCATTCAGACAAGCATAATTAAATTAAGGCAAATCTCAGTGGTAACAATATCACCAGGCAACCAGGGAAAGCAGAAATGATTTAAAAGTTTAGGGAAGCATTGGAATAATGAAAGCAGAGAAATGACAATATTTTTAAGAGGAAAAAGGAGTGAGTTCCTTTGGGAAGTGAGGAAAGTGAGAGAAGGAAGACCTGGAAAAGAGACAACACGAGCACATAGCAGAATTAGGAACATGTGTAGAATCTTCTTGTGTAGAGATTCTGTGGAGTATGAAAGACCTGATATAAGCAGTTAAGATACAGGTGACTGAAATATGTTATGTGTATAGACAAAGATACCTTGGTTTTATTTCAAAACAACAACAGCAAAGGTTCTTCGAAAAGCTAGCAATGTTTGTGGTTGTATGGTTTCTGATGAAGTTTTCGTATTTCTCATGAGAAAATGCTTTTCCTGTGTTTAAGAGAATTTGAATCACTATTCGGACACTATACTGTAGTTCTAAACATAATTGTGGAATTCTAAATACACAGGTACAAGCATCTTTTCTAAAAGTGTTTTTGCGGTTTTTGTCAAAGTCCTGTATAAAATATCACAAAATCTGATCTGCAGCTGACATTTTGAATTCATTTTAGCTTTTAATTTTTCTCTGGAAAAGAATATATAGACTAGTTATTTCATAATTTTTTTCAGACAATGTCAGAAGTAAAAAGGCTCCCACTGGCTTCAGTACTCTAATTATTTTGTATACAAATTCTGATATTATGACAATTATATAATTATCGTCAGTGTGTTTAAGGAGGTGTAACTCTTAGTGACTTGGCAAAGAATTCCTTTGACAATTCCTGGAAAAGAAGAAAACACGGCTTAGATGGGAAGCTATTGTAAATGCTAAAATTAGGTAAAGATCACTGTAGAGACAAAAATGATTGAAGAAATCATACTAGTCTAAGGCAACTTTTGGGTAGAGCATGAAGATACATGCTTATCAGGTGAAAATGACCTTAATGAATGAGAAAAATAAAACATCTGCAGTTTGTTGTGTTAAAATTGTATCTACAAATATTTGTTCTCTGCTTTTAAGAAAAAAGTATGACATTTTAAAATGCACAGTTGATCAAGAAACGTTTGATATTACATAGTTATCAAGACAGATGGAGGTACTTGATAGATATCTGAATTTATAGAGTACTACTACGTATATTTGTTCTTCATTTTTACTGAAGTAGTATCTATCTCACTGTTTAAAACTTGAGTATTTTCTTCCATGGTTGGAAAAACATACACATGCATAATATAAGCTTGAGACCTTCTAAATGCATAGTATTGTTCATCAAAATAGAAAAAAAATTGGTTAGGATATTCTTTTTTTAAGGGAAGGGTTCAATAATGACTGAAAATATTGCCGACTCAAATACAACTTAATGCATACTTTAGTATGTAAAACTATAAGCCTCTTTCACATTTACTGCACTAAACAGTCTAATAATATTCTTTGTATCAGAAGATCTGGTTCATAAATTGCTTTAATAGTCAGTAATCTGCTCTAACTGCTAGGAAATGATTTGCTTGACCTAATTTTACTATAATTCCAACCCTATAGTCTGATCCCAGTAGTGTTCTTTTGCAGCTTTCCATTTGCCATGTAAGTGTGATAAAAATGTATTATGTGACCTCAGAAACATTAATCTTTTGTTTATTTTTTTAAGGCTTTAGCTATGGGAATGATGACAGAATACTATCACTACATCTTTACTACACTGGTAAGTAGATTATAAAAACCTACTGCTGATTAACAAAGATGTTACTTTCCTTAATTGTATTACTTGACAAAGTGAAAAGGGTCGCTCTGGAATGGGGTATGAGGACAAGATGTTTTATTACTTCCAGTGAAAACTCATAATGAAGATTAAATTGTTATTCAACAGTATGCCTCAGAAACTGATAGACCCCAAAATGACACTGGCTCTGCAGTTTTTAACTTTCAAGCAGGATTAAATTTATAATTAATAATTGTTTATTTATATTATGTGTTTTGACTTTTTTCCTCTAGTTATTTGTATGTGAATATTGTGACATTTTAAACTTACTTATATATTCTGTATTTTAAATCCAACATTCTTCACTGTTGCATGATTCCTAAATAAATTGGTGGGAATACTAGCAGCATTTTGTTTAATAGTCCACATGAGCTCTTTAGGCACATGAATAGTGCAGCATTCTTTGGTGTCCGTTGTAAAAGTCACTAAGAAGGAATTTGAACATTCTTGGAACCATCACATTTAATATTTGCAATAAATGAACATTTAAAATGTGAATGCTCTTATGAAATGTAACAAACGTGGAAGACCTTTTTGCTGCTCACCACAGCCTAACTAAGAAATAGTTTAAAAGTTGGTAAAATAATACTCCAAAAACTGTAGTTGTGAACATTACTTCTGTTTTAAGAACTTTAATGAACTACAATGAATAGGCAAATTTGAACACAATGGAAAACAGAGAAATTTCAAGCATGAGACAGATCTGCCTTGGTAAAACCATGCTTGAAATGACCCATGTTTAAAGGTCTTACAGGTATGAATTGTTTGTGGTTGGATGGAAGGTTGACCTCAGAATCACAAAAGAGGTTCATGAAAAGTATTATCATGTAAACAGCTTGTTGAACAGAAACCAAAATAATTTGTGAAGTTCACTAGAACTGTAGAATCACAATACCCTACACAAGTACCCATCTTATTTTATAAGGATAAGTTGCTCTATCACTTACTGACTTAGGATTGCATGCAATAGAATTTGCCTCACTAGTTTATCAAAATAGATTCTAGATATTTCAAGGGATTTTTTATTTTTAATTTTTCATTTTGCTAATAATGAAATTTGTTTCTGTGAGTGGTATGCGGTCTATTGGCATTTAATTTTTTATGCCTCAAGCTATGTTTAAAAATCAGGACTTCTGTCATTCTTATTTTCTTACTAGAACATTAACTTTTTTTAGGAAAGACAAGTATTACATTGACTTGGAGCTATCAAAGGATAATTTAGTGTGCATAAACGAATGATAAATTTTGATTTTGCAATGTAACTTAGGAACTTCCATCAGAATTTAGTTGTTTTGATATATTAATTGCTTCTTATGTGACATGGTGAAAGTTCTGTCAAATAAATTTTCCAGTCACAGTGTTTACAGCAGTCTTCTGTGTATTCTCTTGATTGATTTGGGATTTAATGCAGTAGCTCATTAATATTCCAACCTGTGTGTATTTATAATATATGCATAATATTTTTCTGTATATTTATTATAATCCAGTGTAAACGTTAATGTGTTTGGATTAAATAATTACATCTGAGGTTCTGGCTTCTTTCACATACAAATCTGAGAATTTTTAAAGGGAAAAATGTAACACAGTTGTAGTTATATTCAACATTTCTTTTGCTATAAAATGTTTAATATTTTTAGAAAGAAGACATGAGTTAAGTTACTTGTAAATGAGTGACTTAAAAGCGTTTTGACACCTGTACATGTTGGATATTATATATGGAAAATGGTTTCATAATTATGACCTATAATTAAAAATGAGTAGTGATTGATAACTGGTTGATATTTTTGTGGGCTTAGTGATGTTAACAGTGAATAATGTATTATATTCTGGTTTTCCATAGTACAATATTTAATCTTCAGCTCTAGCCAGTAAACTCAGGCAAGTGTTATACTCAATGTTATATAGCTAGTGTTATAATACTACCATTTCATGGAAATTTATACTATATTAAACTGTTACCAAATAAATTAAAAATGGCATGAACTACTAAGTATGCATTATGTGGAGAATTTCTGTGTTCAGTGAAACTAAAACTATGCTATAGGACAGCAATGTCTTATGTATAATCTTGACTATGTCACTTAAAAAAGTTATTTAAAATGAAACAAGGTAAACCAAATTAAATTTTGTTTATAAGGTGCATACCTAGGCCTAGTAAGTCACGACTGTTTCTTTCTTCAACTTAATTTTTTTTTTTTTTTCATGCTCAAAACTTGATGTTAGACCTGAGTTTCCTGAAGTCAAGTACTGGTTCTACATTGTTTCTAAGGATTCTGTAAAAGAATTGGGATAATCTTGCATTTACTTGCTTGATCTAAAATTTGATTTTCTTTTTATTAATTTATATTTGCCTCTGTGTGTTTGGGGGGGGGGGGCTAAATATACAAGCACACACATATATATGTATTGAAAATAGATTAGTTAGCAGAGGTTATTCTTGAAAAGATAAATTCCTAATCAAAGATATGCCCATGATTGGAAGTATGATTGATAGCTGTGAAAAATTTTTGGTTAAATTTAAAGCCATGTACATTTCCCCTCTCTTCCACAATGTGTTGCCTAGAGATCAACATGTTCAAGTTTCATAGAGAGTGCAGGTGCAAGGAAACTTTTCTGTTTGTTTTAGGATTTGTAGTGTGTTCGGGTAAACCAAAGAAGTAGCAACTAATAACAATGTTTTTAGCAATCAGTAATATTGTAACCTACTCTAGTATTTAAGCCTAACTCACAGTGGATGCAGTTCTGCAACTGGACTTAGCATTTCCTAATAGGTGTTTTTTTTGTTGTTTCTTAAAAAGGCAATTGATGCTGTTCTTCCTCTGTGAATCAGATTACCCCTACTTAAGGGTCAGCTGAGATGCTTGCTCAGGGACACAGGCCCCCAGATAAACAGAGCATACTTCCTAGAATATATAGCACTGTTACTCCTGCAGATTTCAGTATTCTAATCTGGGGAGACAGTCTAATAATTGAAATAGTGTATTGAAGAATTTATGCCATATGGGGTTGTTTTTGTTTTTTTGGTTTTTTTTACAGGACCTGTTTGCCTTGGATGTGGAACCCTACCGGTATAGTGGTGTTAATATGACTGGATTCAGAATTCTAAACACGGAAAATACGCAGGTGTCATCTATCATCGAAAAGTGGTCTATGGAGCGATTGCAAGCACCTCCTAAGCCTGATTCAGGTTTGCTGGATGGATTTATGACGGTATGAATATCAGTGTTTAGTTCTTTTTTAAACTGTTTGTGAAACTAAAAAAAACTTCTTACTTTTTACATCTGTTACTAGAATTCTATGGAGGTATGAGACCAACATGAGTCATATCTGTGATGTTTCTCTTAATATGGCCATGTATTCTCTCTACAGAATATTATCTTTCTTTCAAAATTGCACATACTCTATTTTTTTCCAAACGAAAATGACACACTGTAAATGTCGAATTCATCTACTCCATACTCCTAATTTTCCACATTGGCCTGGAGTGATTTGTAACATCTTTGTTGACAGAGTTCCACTTCTCTTTAGATAAAATTTTTTTTTAGAAGACTTTTCATCTTCCATTTGAAAAATACACAATTCTGTTTCTTGAAGATTAGTATCTAAGTTACCTATCAGTTATCCAGATTGTGTAATTTGAGCCACATAACATAGCTAACATTTTTTTTCCACTGATAATGTTTAAAGATTTTATACACATCAGATACTAAATGACAATCAATATTTAAAAAGGTTACTTTCCTTTTTGTCTTGTTTTTAGAAAACTAACCCTTTGTAGAGAAAAATACTTGTTTTTCTTCTATTTACTTGTTGTATATAGTCTTGAACACAATAATTGGAAACATTTTAAACCTAATTACTAGCTGTGTTGTGCTGCACTTTTGACATACTATACAATGAGAACTGTAAAATTACATTGTTCATTTCTCCAAATAATTTCAAAGAAGCAAATGAACTCTCCAAAAGTTTAGAAATATGAGAAGTATGCATCTGGTTTACATATAACTGCTGCTTGTTATTGTAACTGTTTCATGCTTTCCTATTTGCATTAGCATTTTCATTCTTTGATTTTTCAATTCAAAACTTGTAGCAGTTCATCTCATCCACTGTAGTTGTATATTTTATGCATGATCAAAGATATAATTGATCTCAAACCTTCGGATAGTTACCACCATCAGTAGCAATAGTTATCAGAACATAAGGCCATGGTCAATAAAATCATAGAATAATAAACCTCATCCAACCTGTTCTTGAACACTTCTGGGAGGGGGCATCCACAACTTCTCTGCGAAACCTCTTCCACTGCCTCACTACTCTCACCACCCATGCTGGAGCCTCCAACATAATGACATGGACCTGTTGAAGTGTGTCCAGAGGAGTCCACGAAGATGACCAGAGGGCTGGAGCACCTCTGCTATGGGGGCAGCCTTCCAGTACCTCAAGGGGCCTACATGGAAGCTGGGAGGGGGGTGGGGTGGGGGGGTGGGGGGAATTTTTTACAATGGTCTGTAGTGACAGGACAAGGGCTAATGGGTTTGTGCTGAAAGATGGTAGATTTAAATAAGATATAAGGAAGAAATTCTTCATGGAGATGGTGGTGAGTCACTGGAACAGGTTGCCCAGAACAGCTATGGATGCACCATCCCTGGAAGTGTTCAAGGCCAGGCTGGATGAGGCTTTGAGCAACCTCTTCTAGGGGAAGATGTCCCTGCCCATGGCAGGGGGGTTGGAACTAGATGATCTTTAAGGTCGCTTCCAATCCAAACCATTCTATGAATCTAGGAAATACTGGAATAGATTTCTCTGGGCCAATTAGATGGTTTTTATGTTTTGTAGTACTGTCAAGAAAGTGCAATTCTTGGAAAAGCTTCTAGTGCAAGGCAGAAACCTATTATTACTAGTATATGACTGTGTAAGACTACACCTTACACCATTACTTCACCTCAGGTTAGAAAAAGGTAAAGAAAAACCACACTGGACCCTTAAGAGCCCTCTTTGTAAATCTAAGTGGAACCAAGTATTTGTGCAGACTGTGGTGAATATTTTATGGGGATTCTTTATGTTGATTAAACATCTAAATATACTTTGATTACCTGAGTTATAGATACCTGAGATATACAGATAGAATTTAAAGGATATTTAAAAGCCTAATAATGTAATACTAAGAAGTGTTGGGTTCTTACAGCTCTTGTATAATTTATCTCTTAGATGCAGAGAAAACATACACAGGAAGTCAGTTTTAAAAGAAATGTATTTGTAAGGTTAAAAGAAAGTTATATCATAACATAATTTCACACAGTTCTTCCTGTCCTCAGAATAAAATAAGTAATTTTATTGACTTATCAATACAGTTGTTAAATTTGTAAATTTTACTTCCATTTTGCTGCTGTTCCTCTGTATGTACATTCAGAAATGCACTTAGGCATTAAAGATTCTACAGAGATATTAGTTGCTGTTATGGAATATTCCAGCTGATGTGAGCTGAACTGTGAATTTGTTTTATTTTCACCAGTTGATAATGACTGTATTTTATTCAGAAGAGTATTAGCAATAAGCTCAATTGGGAGCGCAGTCAACTTGAACCACATAGCTAAAAACACTTAATCAGGTATTAAAACACCTGAAACTCAAGAATTTACCAAATAAAGAACTGAGGTATACACATCTCTGAGCATTTAGAGACCTCAGTGAAGACTAGCTGGTTTGCAATGGTGTAAAACCAGACAGTTATGGATCACAAAGTTTGTAATATCTGATAGTATTTGTGTTATGTCCTTCTTCTTACTTTTCCACTATATGTAAAGCAGTTTGGCTATCATGAGAGCTGATTTACATCCTGTAGGCTTGTATAACTCTCTAATTAGTATGTAATTTTCCTCATAATTATCTGACCTTTAGTATCCCAATGTGAAATAAAAATGGGTATAAAATTTCATCTCATCTCCTTGGAATGTTTCAAGTCAAATTTCCAAGTGTTGATCCTATTGACTTCAGTTACTTTGTTTCTGGGCTACTCCTCAGGACAGCTCTGGACCAGGTGGTGCCATAGCACATTTCACTCTCCATTTAGAGTTTAAGATTCTTTGTACGGGATTCAGAAAAACAACTTTAAACTATTTAACAAATGTTACCATATTTAATCATTCTATTTAATAAATGTTGACTTAGTTGTATAACTGTTGTGGTTTAACCCTGGCTGGCAACTAAGCACTACACAGCTGCTCACTCACTCCCCCTCTCAGCAGGATGGGGAGAAGACAAGTGGAAGGGTAAAAAAGGAAAAACTCGTGGGTTGAGATAAAGAAAGTAAAATAAAATTAAATTATAAAAATAGTAAAATGTAATGAAAAAGAAAAAATAAGAAAGAAATAAAACCCAAGAAAGACAAGTGTTGCAAATGAAAACAGTTGCTTACCACTGACTGACAGATGCCCAGCCAGACCCTGAGCAGCTTCCCTGCCTTCCAACTTGCCCCCTAGTTTTACTGCCGAGCATGATGGCATGTGGTATGGAATATCTAGTTGGTCAGTTGGGGTCAGCTGTTCCAGCTGTGTCTCTTGCCAACTCTTTGTGGACCCTCAGCCTACTATCTGGTGGGGCAGTATGAGGAGCTGAAAAGACTTTGACTGTGTAAACATTCCTCAGAAATAACTGAAACATTCCTGTATTATTAACACTGTTCCCAGCACAAATCAAAAACTTAGCCCCATCCTAGCTACTATGAAGAAAACTAACTCTACACCAGCCAAAACCAGCATAATAACAAAGAAACTAAATCTATTGTATGCTTTAGGAGAGTAACTACAGCACAATTGGCTTTGTTCATTCAGTGACTCCAGAAAATCTGTGAAAGTGTTCACAGAATCACTAAAATTGGAGAATACTTATAAGATCATCTAGTCCAACCATCTGCCCAACACTACCATACCCACTAGACCATGTCCTCAAGTGCTGTGTCTACATGTTCTTTGAACACCTCCAGGGATGGTGACCCCACCACTTCCCTGGGCAGCCTGTTCCAATGCCTGACCTCTCTCTTAGTGAAGAAGTTTTTCCTGATATTTAATCTAAACCTCCCCTGACACAACTTGAGGCTGTTTCCTCGTGTCCTATCATTTACCATGTTCTGTCAGACTATGCATGTTTTCCTTACACAGACTTCTTGTGCAATAATGTGACAGGTAATAAGTTACGCCATTAGGAAAGTAAAGTCAGAGATCAATCTATTGCAATACTTTATTTTTCTTACTAGTAGAATTAACTGTATCACACATTTCTCTATCTTTTTCCTCACTGTCTCCTTGTTTCTTCTTGTTACTGTTAGGTGTAAAAGTCCCAATGAATTATGAATAGAATCTTTGTCTATGCTAAATCCAAAACTGGGGCTTTTTCAGACGAGAATAAACTTTGTAATGAATCCTCACTTGATCCTGCACTTCCTGATTTAATTCAGCAATACATAAAATTGTCTTTTTTTTCTTTGACTTCTTACATGTTTCTAAATAAAATCCAAAGTGGCTCTAATGTGTCACAATCTAGCTTGTAAACATCTGTTCACTCATGCATTTCCCTGTTTCTCATCACTGATCTCACTTATTAGCAGTTCAAAATGCATTTATAAAGTTAGAATATAGTCAGGGTGAGTCATTAGCTTTTGAGCTTCCTTCACCAATGAGAAGCTTAAATATACTGAATACTAACGTAAAAGGCACCAGGTATTGGTTTGGTCAGCTGCCAGACTGGATTATCAGCGGATCATTTATGGCTTAATTATTCTGCTGAAATGCCTGTCTTCTTTTACAGGGTTACAGAAGTTGGTGCATAAAAGTAAAATAAAGACATATGCAGAATATTTTTTCCATGCACATTTCTATCCCAGAGATCATTTAATTAACATATATGAACAGCATTCAAATCAGAAAAGGTTAAATAACATTGCTGAAAGTTTTGAGGTTTGCTCCGAGATAAATATTTGGAGTTATATGTCATCAAAGTGAAAAACTTTGGGGGTTTTTTTTGAGTCTTTTTTGGTATACAAAATATATGATAGATTCAGGTATGCAAACCTGTGATTCTGTTGAGGCAATCTCCCTTGATAATATTTCAACATTACAGGTTGCATTACAGACTGAAACTAGTTTGAAATGGAGCCTTATGATACCATGTTACTTAAGATTTTCTAATTAGATTGAGGATCTTTAAACAATTATCTGATATACTTAGCAGCCACTTGAGCAAAAATGTCTTAGCATTAAAAAATCCACATTATTTTTCAACCACATTATTTTTCAATTTGTTCTTGGGGGGGGTGGGGTGGGAGTGGGTAGGGGGGAGGAGGAGTGCAGGGAAGGGAGAGAAACATTTAATGTATGTAACTTTAGCTTTTATTTTCTAAACAAAGTTTAGATTTGTCTGTTCAGTCTGAATTAGCCTGGAGCAAAAAATTGAATTTTGGATTTTCCTGCAAGATGGAAAAACTACTTAATTATGATGAGTGAATATTTTTGTTAAATTCTAACAATATTGTCATCTGTACCGTAATAATGAAAATCTATTATGGAAAACAGAGGAGTAACATACTATTTTCAAGAAGCTAGGCTTTGGTATAGTTGAGCTCTTATTTTTGAGTCTGTACGGTAGCACACAAAGAAGAAAACCCCCAAACCCTGAGCATAAATTGAGTCCTACATTTATATGACAACCATGATTCAGATCAAGCAAACCAAAGCATGAGTAAAGTATTGCGTTCAGAATTCTTTTATTCTACAACTATTAATCTTCCACAGTTTTCTGTGCCTCAAGTCAGAACTTAACATGCATAATTAAGATGACCTATGAGGCTCTGCTGCTTCATTAACATGAAGTTTTCCTTACTAATTGCTTTTGGCTATCATTTGATTTAGCTATCTGCTTTCATCTTATGTAGAAAAGAGTGTGCTTTTTTCTATTCTGTTAATTCTATTCTTTAATGTTCATTTTAGTAGCTATATATGGCAGGTGCATGGAAACACTGTGGTACTTGATGAGTGCTATAGTTAAGGTCACTATTGAAACATTTCTGCAGAAAAATCATAGCTTGGTTCCGGGGGCTGCCTAGCAGAGCATTATTTAGTTGTGTGCTTTCTCTTTCCATTCTTAATTCACTTGTTTATTGTTTTATACTATTTTAGTTTCTCCTTTCTTTTCTGGACATAGTCTTCTTTTAAAGCCTAGGTGCTCTCCACCATGAAATATAATTTTTCTCAGCAAGTGAAAACTAGTTGTAATAAAAAATTTAGAGTGATATTAAATACTGAGGGAAAAAGTGTAGAGATTTGTTGCATACCCAGGATGGGCTTATGGTTCATTTGTGCATATGCTATTTTAATCTGATTCAAAAAGAGAGAGATGAAATTTTATGAATAAAGATTTGAAATTTTTAAAAGCTGGTGTAATAATAAGATAACAAGAACAGATCCAAGGATATTTTCTTTAAATACATAACTGTAAAAAAGATACAAAGATCACCAGGAAAAATGCTAATACCTTCATACATTGTCCTTAATAGAATATACAAATGCATTCATTCCACAGGCCATCTAGGAAATTCATTTTGAAACTAGCCATTTTGAGGGATAGAGTAAAAATGCTGAAGTTATAATTGTTTTGGAATTTGAGAATGGAATTGAGAGCATAATGCTGGATTCATAAGTGTGTAGGTATTTCCCCCTAACTAGCTCTCTGTATTTGCCCACCCAAAGTCTTTGGAGGCATGTTTCTATGTTATATTCTTTCTTTGTTCTCCATTTCCCCTGTTTTCAAGAAAACTTCCACTAAGTGACCTCTCAATGTCCAAACTTTATGGCTGTCGTGTGTAGTTTATTTGAATGGGCACCTTCTTAGCTTTGTGGTTATATTACCTTAATATTCTGTTCTGTTGAATCCAATGCTAAGACAAGAATTGCTAAAGAATGGTGGAAAGATGAGTATGGATGGACCACAATCATGAATTTTCAGTTGCATTACAACAATTTGTTTGGAAAAAACCTAAAAGCCTGTAACAAATAGGACCAATGCATGGAGGCCATGTTAAATGGCCACCTGTAATCATGTGTAAGAGACCAATAATCACCAGAGCCCTTTGGCTTACTTTTGGTGAAGTTTTTTTATACTGTTAAACTTATCAGTTGGAAAGTGTACTTTTTCCATTATGAACAAATTGGAAGAGATTAAGAGGATAAGGGAAGGCACTGAAACCGTGGCACTTGTAGCTTAAGAGACATCTGAAACTTAAAAATCTAGAATAAAAAGAAGTGATCAATTTTTATCATGATATAAACAAGGCTTAATGATAATTTTTGTGAAAAAGATAAATAACTCATATGTCAGATAATTGGACATGAATAATATTGAAGGCACTTTTCTACTGATAGGAAAGACAAGTATATGTTTCCCAGGTCCCTACTAAAAAAACAGACCAAACCCAAACCCTAAAACTAAATGCCCCTTTCCCCCAAAACAACCCCAAACAAACCAATAGAAAACCACAAGAATTTGAATCTAAGTGATTCTAGGTGTCTCTGATCCATTTTAATCAAGGCTTAGGTGAGAAGCATGATTCAAGAAAAAGTGTGAATTAAAAAAATATAGGAGTGATAAAAGAAGAGATTAGATTTTAATCACACAGTGTCGAATTTAAGCTTTTAATTACTGACTCAAGGAATCAGGGAGATGCAGCTCTGGAAATACACTCTAGCAAAAATACTAGTGTTTTGCATATTTAGTTCAGTTTATTCTTTAATCTAATTTTGTTCTATACCTCAATTTCTCAGTTATTGGCGCAGTGTTTTCACAAATTCACTGCTTTGCTGTCCTTCCAAAGGAAGCAAAAAATATTATAGTGTCATCCATGGTTTTCTTTTAACACACTTCTGGAGTCTAATCCATCCTTGATGTCAGGATTTTCAATGACTATACAAACTGATATAAATAGTGAGGTTATTACACTGGGTACAGATTTTGCACTGAGAGAGAAATTTCTAAAATTTAGGTTTGTTTTACTTTAGGCAAATAGACTTTTATAGTTACTTGGGAGTAAAAAATAATATATTCATTGCAAATATAGTGTTTTTAAGCTTGTTCAATTAGTGCTTTATTGAAGTTTAGGTACTTAGCTAGCAGGTTTAACAATCTATAGCTGCTTTACATCCTGCTTATTCCTTAGAATATGCTATGATTAAAAAAATCATATTTATGTACTTGATTTGAAATGGGTATCTCTTTAATTTAGAATGAAGTTATTTTATAGAACATAAGTTTCATTTTGTTAAATAACTTGTTACAAATTAGTAATTTCATTCTGTTAAGAGTAAAAGGATATTTGTGAAACTGCAATTGCTTATTTCTGCCTAACAATACAGAAATTGCAGTAATATTTGAGACAGCTAGTTAAATAATTATTTAGTAACTGCTAGTGGGCACTGTGACTGGACAGAAGTATTTGAGAAGCAAAAGGTGTTGTTAAGGTTTCGGAGGGTGTAAATATCCATAAAAATAAGAAGAAATATTCATTATAGACACACAGCCTCATATTCTGATTTAGAGCTTCAAAGAGGATAGCTTGTTTTGTAGACAGCTTTATAATTATCCCTTTAGTGAAATGAATTTTCTGGATTTGCTGATGAGATGTGTTTAGTAAAACAGTGTGGCAGCAAATGTGTACTTCAAAGGAAATACTAAACAATTACTTATTACTGCATTACAAGCTAGGAATCTCCCCTAGGCACAGTTAACTTCATGAGTTTAGGGACTATGAAGGATTTCATGCTGTAAGACGTTTTAGAAATGATATGTCAGCTATTTTGAGAATTAATTGCATTATTAAATATTTGAGTCCTGTATGTAGTCTTTCTTGATAATTTAGGAGACAGGATCTATCAGAAACTTGCAATCCTATCCCGAAGGAAAGATATGCCCCAGTGTTGTATGCCATTTAGCAGAAATTGCAGCCTATGAAAGATTTCATAAAATTCTTCCAGATGTATTTTGAGGATATATGCATATATTTATAAGTTTAATAAGATTATCATGGATTCATACAATATAATGCTTTCATGTTAGAACTCTCCTGCTACATCTTTACAAAGTAATAGAGGGAACTCAGCCTAACAGCCAAGTAGGGAAATGGTGGAGCTTGTTCAACTTGCAAAAGCTCCTATCCAGTCTGGGAAACTAGCTGAAGCATAGGTTGTTTTTTGAAATAGGAACTGAATTGCCTTTACTCAGGAAATCTGCAAGTGTGTGCAATGTACGAAATTTAAAGTCTGAGGACTGTAACTTAGTATATCATAATCTGTTAATGAAGATGGTTTTCTTAGGATATGCCTTTGGAAACTTAGTTTAATTTATTTATACACTGCATTTATTGTAACCTTTCATAAAAATTTAATCAAAACAAGATTACATTTTTAGTTAAAGAATGTTGTCTTTAGCAGCAGGATAATCAATTAAAGCTAGTAATCAGCAGATTTATTTGCTGGAATGAAGAACTCTAGCAATCATTAAGGCTACAGGTGTAGGATCTGGCATGGTGACAGTGTAGCTATGCTAGGTTAAGCAGCAATGTAAATCATTCAATTTGTACACAGAAGGGACTATCAATTTAATTTTTAGTGTGTGCTCATCAGCTTCACAGTGGCTCTGCCTGTTAGGGCTGGTATGTACTCAACTTAATAGTAAGGTTTAAAATGTTCTGGGTAAAATCCTGGTAATTTTGAAATCAGTATATGTGTGTAATTTGGCTAACTTTTGGGTTGCTACATGCATGCCAGGTATAGATGTGGTAATGCAGATGAACTGAAGAGGGTGGTTTTTTTTTTTTAAATGGAGTATTAAATACTATGTACTGTAATGGAGTGAAAAAGAATGAAAATAATACATAAATGTTTGTCTCTGAATATTCAGGTGGTTAATTTGGGTGTAGTTTGGTAAGCTCTGTCTGTCAATTCATTATATGCTTCTGATTTATGAAAAACAGTTATTTCTGTTACTAATTAATATTTACTAACCACTAGAGCAGTTGACATAGCTGGTAAAAATAAACAAGCTTCTGGGCATACCAGCCTTCCTGCTAAAAACCTGAAAGGGTATTTGCTTGAATATTTTTCCTTTTTTTTTTTTTTTTTCCTTCCATTTCAAGATGTATATAGATTTATCTAATAAAAGATATTTGCGCTATAATTTTATTTTTTTTTTTTTTTGCTTATCTCCTTCAGCTGCAGCACACAAATTCTAATTTTAAATGGGTTCATATAGTACATGTAGACTTCTCTGGGACTTTCATCCAGATCAGATATATAGTTATTGCTTAAATTCACTTTCCTAAGGGATAACTCTATTGCCTGAGCAGAACACCATGGACTCAATTTTAGTGCTTTCCAGATGCCACAGGATATTGTGCTTGGCCTCCACTTGCCCCTCCAGGAGACCATAGGTCTCCTGTAAGTCCAAAGCCATGTTTGCCCTCCTTGTGTGGATGTTTCATGTATCCTTGAATATTTCAAATGGTGCTATATCTGCATTTAGGCTGCTTAATCAAACTTCTAACTAGAATTGTAGCAGTGAATATATTTTCCACTTAGCCTAGTGGGAATACTATTACCACAGTCACACATACAGAGCTATTGAATAGTGCCTAGGAAAATTCAAGTATCAACCTGAATTTCCATGTGAACACCTTTATGTCAGACTGGAAACAACATTAACATTCTTTAGTTATTATATATTTTCTTTGTGAGCTTGAGGCATTTGCTGTCCCAAGCCACATTCAGGACAGGAAGTAGGTGAAAAAATAACATACTGCATGCACTAAGGAGGATTAAGTATCATGATGCTGTGAAACAGAGATTTCAGATATTACAGTTTTTATACTCTTCATACTCCCATTTCCCAAGGCCTGAGTATATGTATAGTATGTTAATAGTGGAGATAACATTGTATCCTATTTCAGAGAACAAAAGGCTATGTAATGTTCTTGTAATAAATATTAAGTTTTTACTAATTCCATATTTTGCTGCTATAGAATCATTTATTCAAGTGTAGTGGTGAAGTGCTACTAAGAAAGTATTATTTTGTAAAGAATAGTCTGTGCATGTAATTTTTCTCTAGTGCTTGTAAAAACAAAATTGCATTTTATCTCATTTTGTCTTATGTAGCAATGAATGTATTATTCAATCTATCTGTCTGTTTATTGAGCTGTTGACTGAAGCCTCAGTTCCACAAAATATTCTATGTTCTTTCTTGGTCAAATAGTAATCCTGTTGAAGTCAACTGAACTCCTTTGGCACTTAACGTGAAGTATATAATTTGTTTAAATGGGTCTTCAAAGTTCGCTTGTGAAAAATGGTCTTATTTAGTTTACTTTGTTATGCTCCTTAACTCTCTTATTCTGAGCAAACATTGAGATTTTCAAGGTATTTCTAAGCGCAGGTTGCAAACTTTTTCAGTCTTTTAATGATAAATGACATAGTTCAGAAAATACCACTCTGCAAATTATGTATGCCTGATAATATCATTGTTCTCAATGTTGTTTACATAAAGGATAAACAATACCAGCTTTAAACTATTTTGAGTTTCTTAGTCTTCTGTTTGCTTAAAATAGAGGACAGCTCTTCTGATGTAATTCCAAAGTTTGAGTAAGATTCCAGTTAGAATCCAAATAAAAATAACTCTGCATCTGAAGGAATATTCTTGTCTGCATGTCCGCTGACAAAGAAACTATTTTTTTAACTTATTCATTTTCAAACTGACATAAACTCCCTTTTTTGTTATAGTGCTCATCATCTCTGTCATAGTCTCTAGGGTGCTTCACACAATGTGATGCATGTTAACATGAAAGTTGGAAGTAAGAGGTTTTCCTGAATAGGTAGTTTTGCAGTAGCGTATGTCTAGAATTGAAGCTAGACAACATCAAGCTAGCAGCTGGAGGACTGCTGGCCAGTTATTTCTAGAATTTACTAGGCTAATTTACAAGGTGATACCCTTCTTGGCCAGTCACAAGTGGTGTCGCCCAGGGCTCAGTCGTGGGGACGGTCTTGTTTAACATATTTATCAATGAACTGGATGAGAGGATTCATTGCTCCTTTAGTAGGTTTGCAGATGACACTAAGTTGGGTGGAAGTGTTGATCTGCTTGAGGCTAAGAGAGCACTGCAGAGGGACCTGGACAGGATGGTTCATTGGGGTGAGGTCAATTGTATGAGGTTCAGCAAGGCTAAGTGCCTGGTCCTGCCCTTGGGTCACAACAATCCCAGGCAGCACTACAGGCCTGGGGACGCGTGGCTGGAAAGCTGTCAGGCAGAAAAAGACCTGGAGGTGTTGGTTGACGGCTGGCTGAATATGAGCCAGCAGTGTGCCCAGGTGGTCAAGAAGGCCAATGACATCCTGGCCTGCATCAGGAACAGTGTGGCCAGCAGGACGCGGGCAGTGATTGTGTCCCTGTACTCAGGACTGGTGAGGCCTCACCTCAAGCACTGTGTTCAGTTTTGGGCCCTTCACTGCAAGAAGGACATAGAGATGCTGGAACATGTCCAGAGAAGGGTGACAAAGCTGGTGAAGGGTCTGGAGAGCAAGTATTATGAGGAGCGGCTGAGGAAGCTGGGCTTGTTTAGCCTAAAGAAGAGAAGGCTGATGGAAGACCTGATTGCTCTCTACAGCTACCTGAAAGGAGGTTATAGGGAGGCAGGTACTGGTCTGGTCTCGAAGGTAACTGGTGATAGGACAAGAGGAAATGGCCTCAAATTGTGTTGGAGGAGGTATAGATTAAATATTAGGAAAAACTTCTTCACTGTAACACTGGTCAGACATTGGAACAGGCTGCCCAAGGAGGTGGTGGAGTCACCATCCCTGGAGGTGTCAAGGTAAGTATAGACATGATGCTTGAGGACATGGTCTAGTGGGTATGGTAGTGCTGGGTTGATGGTTGGACTAGGTGATATTATAGGTCTTTTCCAACCTTAGTGTTTCTGTGTGATTCTGTGTTCCACAAAATTTCCTGACTGGACTGTCCTGGACTCCTTGGAAAAAAAAATGGCATAACCTATGGATGCATTTTGGGCTGTGGTGGATTTCATATAATCGTGGAACAGCCCAGGTTAGAAAGGACCTTGAAAGATCATCTGATCCAGTCTTTAGTGGGAAAGGGCCTAGATAAGATTACCTAACACTCTGTCAAATCACATCTTGAAAACCTCCAGTGATGGGGACTCTACCACACCCCTGGGAGGTTGAATGACTGGATGATAGTTCTCACTGTAAAATAACCTCTTTCTTACATCAAGATGAAATCTATCCCAGTGCAACTTGTACCCACTGCTCTTTGTCTTCTCCATGTGGCTCCTTGCGAAGAGAAGGCCTACATCCTCTTTGTAGCTACCCTTTAAGTACTGGAATACTGTAATGAGGTCCCCCTGGACCTTCTTTTCTCCAGGAAGGAAATACTTAGCTCCTTCAGTCTTTCCTTATAGAACATGTTCTCCAGCCCTTTGTTCATCATTGTGGTGTTGCTTTGAACCCTCTTCAGTGTGTCCACGTCTTTTTTGAATTGTGAGGACCATAACTGGACAGAGTGCTCCAGGCATGGCCTGACAAGCACTGAGTAGAGTGGGATGGTCACATCTCCATCCCTGCTAGTAATCCCCCTGTGGATGCAGCCCCTGCATTTCCTCTGTTGCGGCTCACAGTTGACTCATGTTCAGCTTGCTCTCCACCAGGACATCCAAGTCCCTTTCACTTTCAGCAAGGCTGCTCCCCACCCCAAAGGGATCCTAGCCTGCATGGGGCTCTTTGATTATATTGCCTTTGCACTTTTCTTTGTTAAATCACATGCAGTTCATGCTAGCCTACCCAGGTCTCCCTGTAAGATAGCGTTCCCTTCTGACATGCCCCCTTACCTCCCATTTTAGTGTCATCAGCAAACAGTTTAGCAATGGGCCTGTGTCTTCCCTGTGCTTCTGCTTACTGGTCATGTATCTGAAGAACCCTTTCTTGTTCCTGACATCTTTGTCCAATTTCAGTTCTTCCTGACTGCATCTCTGCATGCCCTAGCAAGGTTCTTGCAGTCCTTGCTGAGTATTTGAATGCCTTTCCCCAGCTGATATGCTTTTTGGTTGGGTTTTTTCTTTTATTTTTTTTGCTTTTGAGCATACTCAAAACCACATTGTTAAGCTGTGGTGGTCTTTTGTGCTGCTGCCTTCCTTGTACTTCATAGAGGATAGGTGGTTCTTGTGTTTCCAGCGTTTTGTTCTTGAACAACTCCCAGCATATGCAAGCTCCTTTTCCCTCCATGGATACTTCCCATGGAATTCTTCACAGCTGGACTCTCTAACAAGTTACTGTTTGGGTGGGGTGTTTGTTTTTTTAACCGTAAACAATTTAAACTTTTTTCTGGGTTGTGTGTGATAGAAGCATTGCTGACATCAACCCTTTGCACATCATAGAATGATGGGGTCAGTTAGGATTCCTTAATGTGACTTTATTCCCTTAAAAATGGATTCTTAAAGTGATATTTACGTCTGTATTCTATTCTACCCCTTCTTCCCTAAGCCGTGTTTTCCTTGATGCAGGCAGTTGGAAGTAGTAGCATGAAAAACTAATCAAAAATGCAATTACTTTTTTCCTGGAGATAATAGGGATTGAACTAAATACTTCAGGACTCAGATGATTGAAGCACTTCAAATGTTACATTTGGATGCATGAACAGAACATATACAGTATCTTCTTTATATAAGAAAGGCCTTGATAAACTGGAGCAAGTTCAGCACTGGCCATCAAGATTGTCAGGGCTGAAGGACTGGGCCACTTGCACTATGAGTAGAGGCTGAGGGAACTAGACTGCGGAAAAGAAGAACTTGAGAGGAGCTAAAGCAGCCGTGCAACATCTGCAAGGAGGTTATCAAGAATCATAAAATCACAAAATCATTCAGGTTGGAAAAGACCTTTAAGTTCTTCTTAACCTAACACTGCCAAGTCCACCATTAAACCATGTCCCTAAGCACCACATCAACATGTCTTTTGAAGACCTCCAGGGATGGTGACTCAACCACCGCCCTGGGCAGCCTGTTCCAATGCCTGACAACCCTTTCAGTGAGGAAATTTTTCCCATCAACTTGAAGCCATTTCTTCTTGTCCTATCATTTGTTACTTGAGAGAAGAAATCAACACCCACCTCATTACAACCTCCTTTTAGGTAGTTGTAGAGAGCAACAAGGTCTCCCCTGAGCCTCCTCTTCTCCAGGATAAACAACCCCAGTTCCCTCAGCTGCTCCTCGTAGGACTAGATCTAGATTCTTCACCAGCTCTGTTGCCCTTCTCTGGACACACTCCACCACCTCGATGTCTGTCTTGAAGTGAGTGGTCCAAAACTGAACACAGGATTTGAAGTGCAGTCTCATCAGTGCCGAGTACAGGGTGACAATCACTGCCCTTATCCTGCTGGTCACACTGTTCCTGATGCAGGCCAGGATGCCATTGGCCTTCTTGGCCACCTGGGCACACTGCTGGCTCATATTCAGATGGCTGTTGACCAACAGATCCTTTTCTTTAATTAATTAATTTAATAGGACTTGGGTAGCAAAGTTAATAATTGTATCAGAAACTATAGTGCACTACTGTCTTCCTGATGATGTTTAGTGAAGGCTCTCGCTTCTTATCTGTCCAAACCAACCCATGCTTATTTTGTGGAGAGGCAATGAAATTATCTCTTCTAAAGTTGCACTCTGTAAATCCAAATACAGGTTAGTTGTTGCCAGAGAGGGAGAGAGGGAGGAAGGTGTTTTAAACTCAAATATGTAGATGTAGCAGTTCTATATGTCAGAAAAGTAGACAAAGCTCCAGATCTTTTCTTTTGATAAGTTCCTAATTGTTTAAAGTAATAAAAAGGTTTATGAGGTTCCATAACATTTTCAGATTAGTCAGGGGCTGCACTGCCTAAGTTGGTAAGCCAAATCTCCATGGGCCAATTTATTGTGATGCTATTCTTTCAATATGCTATTCTTTCAATATGTCTTCTCATTATCCAGACAACAGCAAGAATCTGAAGGTAGTTTAAAAAAGAAAAGGAAACAAGAAGTACAACAAATATTCAGTAATAAACGAACAATTCATGTGACCTAGAGATCTCTAACTAGTAAGATAATATTATTTATTTATATCTTTTTGTGACTTATTCCAGTGAAGTAGTAACCTGTGGGAAGAGAAACTAGGGGAGAATTTTTTTTTTTTTTTCCTAAGGAAGTATGAGCCATTCAGTAGGCCAAGATTAGATAATGAGGCCTTCAACAGCCAGTAATGGAATAACATTAAGTCTTTTAAGTTCACTAGGCAGTTGGATGTGCTAATGGAGTCACCATGCTGGGAATGCATATATTTTAGTTGGAATTTCTTATGCGAGGGTGATTGCACATTATGATATGAATAGCTACACTAAATGTGTGGGAATTTTCTGCCAGAAAGTTAAGGCCCCCTCTACCAGATAATGGCTCACTGGAGGAATGTAATAGTAGTGAAGAAAAATCTGAAAACAGATGATTTCCCATTTAATAGTTCATTGACTTTCCTCATAGAGTCATTGTCTCCACCATGATGGCTATAGTCTTTATTTTCGTTTTCTAATCAAGCTCCAGCTGTTATGGTATGGCTTGGGAAGGTACTTCTTTGTTGTTAGGAAAAGATTTAATTCATGAAAGTAGTATATTTTTCAGTTCAGGTATAGTTACTGATTTTGGTTGGATTTTCAACAGCGTGCCTGAATACATATGGCATAATATATTAAATTGTTTTATTCAGTTTTGCCATCCGTAAATACCACCCCGTCTTCAGTATAAATTTCAATATCTTCTGGTATCCATTTGTGTCTCCAAACATTTAATATTTCCTGGATAGTTCTAATGTATTGTTCTGCTATAAAGGTCTTTATAATTTTTTTTTTTATTAATTATGAAGCTTTCAGAAGGATTCATGAGTTAATGTTGCTTCTGATACCTGGTTTAAATTATTAGTGTTAATAGGGTAGTGTGAGCAGATATATTATTTCCAGAAAACAAAAAAAATAAAAATCTGATTAAGAGTTTTTTCTTTGTAGTTCTAACTGGCCTCCTCATTCTTCTGCTGATATTTCTGACCAAATAGCTTTCCTATTTTTCTCTCAACTACAATAGTAAAAGCCCTAATTTTCTTGGAACTGCTATTCTGCATAAAATTTCTATTCTCTCATTCAGTAAAAGATGTTTGGAGGGAAAGATATAAATAATCTGCATGTATCAAACAATACAGAAAAGCAGATGTTGGCCAGAGTGACTGGAGTACATGATCTCTATCATCATGCTGAACTTGCTGTCCTGGTTTCTCAATGTAATCCAGCCATGAATTGCTAACTGAAATTTTGTTGTAAAATAAGAAGGATTTTCCTAGATTTAAAATGTAGGGAAAATTATAATTAAGAATCTGTAGTTTTCAGAAATAAATGTAGCAAGGGAGGGCTTGTATCTAGAGAAACCAAAAATGTTAATTATGATACTTTAATAAATATAAATGTATAGAATCAGAGAACCATCAAATAGTTTGGGTTGGAAGAGACCTTTGAAGCTCATCTAGTCCAGCCATGCTTCCATAGGCAGAGATATCTTTCTCTAGATTAGGTTGCTTAAAGCACCATCCCAACTGGCTTTTAACACTTGCAGGGATGGGTCATCCAGAACTTC
The DNA here is from genome assembly GCA_027574665.1 of Rhynochetos jubatus. Taxonomy (NCBI): domain Eukaryota; kingdom Metazoa; phylum Chordata; class Aves; order Eurypygiformes; family Rhynochetidae; genus Rhynochetos; species Rhynochetos jubatus. Next base: position 79,943,982 of record CM050650.1, on the reverse strand, counting down.
TCTGGGCAACCTGTCTCAGTATCTCACCACCCTCACCATTATATATAGGACTATATAATAGAGAAAGTATAATCTGCATATGTTCCTTGTGATTTTCAGTACTTATTGGGGATGCTTCTCTATCTCAGGCTTGTAAACCTACTACAATAATTATCTCCTTTAATACATCTATTATATTTCTCCTACCCTCACTCTCTAATATATATCTTATGTCCATATTTTTTTCTAGTTTTAGATTATACCTACTTTAAAAAATGCCATTTGAATACTTGAAGTAGGTTTTTGAGCAGTATCATCTATGCTAGGTAATATCTGGCTCTTCGACAGTGTTGATTCAATGATTTCTTGTAGCAGTAATGGTAGTAGTGGTAAACTTTTTTCACAAAGAAAAATATTCAGTAGGCGATAGACTTCTAAGAAGAAATAAAACTTCAGTTACATTACTGCTGTCTTTACTACCAGAGTGTTAGCTTTTGATTGTTGTGAAAGCTAGTGATTTTACTATGGAGAAACAGCAATATTTTGAGGATGTTGGATTGTTAGATAAACTATTTATATATCTCTCTGATAAATATAACGATATGTAGAGAAATAAAATAATTCCCACTTAAATGACCAAAAAGCAACAAACATTCATGGAACTTTAATGGGTATCAATTAAATACTCATTAGTGAGGATCCAGGATGCAGAAATGAAAGTTGTGTTTTCACAGTGGCTTGATGAAACTTATGAAAAATCCCCAAATAAAGAATTGATTAGACTAAATTTTCTATTTAAGTTACTTTATTTGAAAAATGTATTTTCCTTTTGTTGGGACTGCTGATTTGTTTTCTTTTAGGCATTATGATTGTTTATTGATTTTTTTAAAAAATAAGGTGATGCTCATGAAACTCAGATGATCAGTTCTCTTTTCTACATGCTGGTATTTCAGAAAATTGATGGAATACTGGTAGATTTAACTTCTAAGCGTTCACTTACTACTGCATTGCATGAGCATAGCTTCATACACTTAAGCAAAGGGATTAGAGATAAAAATCCTCTGATAAAACACATACACTATTCATCCTTGGAGATTTAAATTTCACCATGGGTTTGGATTTAAATTCTTATATTAATAATAGTTGCTTTGGTTTTTCTTCAGAATCCTGTTCTCTACAAACAAGAGGGAATTGTTAAAAAAGAGCAGCTGTTTCTCATGAGATAAAGAGATGATAAAGGAATAAACCAGCCTGAGAATTAAATTTACACTCTCTCCTGGTGGATTGGCAGCTAGGAGTGACAGAATTCTGTTTGTAAGCATTTCCTGTAGTACATTGCCCTCTTGCAGTATTGCTTTGACTGCCACAGTAAATATCTCTATGGGTGTTAATAGATTACCAGAGTGGATCTCAGTTTTCACCAGATCACCAGTCATTGAAATAAATTTCTAATGTCTCGGTGACTCCTTTCATCTGACTGAGCAAAAAATTCTCTAAGGAAATCCATATCTTGTTATTAATAGTAATAATAGGAAAAAAGGCTGTGCTGTGTTCAGTCTTTACCGTGGCTGCTATGAAACTGTGTTCCTGGATGCTGAGAGAAGTACCGATAAGGTCTCAGCTGGCACTGGTGAATGCCTGCACCAGTTTCTCTCTTTCTGATACTGCAGCTGTGTCCCTAGCTCTTGCTGTCTCGCTACAGGCAGTGTAGGGGACACACAGTTCAGGCAGCTGACCCAAACTGACCAAGGAAGTATTTCATTCCATAGTATGTCATGCTCAGGGCACAGGTAAGGAGGGAGTCCAGTAGCCATTACTCTCTTTCTTACTCACTTGCTTGTTTACTTCCTGGCATCTGATAACACTCCCCCTGATTTCTGCTTTAGCTGCTTTCCTAACTCCTGTGCTGGCTTGTTCATGAGGGAGTTGGTGGCTTTGTTTAGTTTTCCCAGTCGTGCTATCACTGATAGGGTTCGTTCAGAATCTGCTGCAATCGCTCTCGGGCTGCAGCTCTGAGGCTCTCTGGCTCTGACTCACTTCTCAGCACCTGGTTGTGCATTGGTCAGTGGGTGGTGAGCAACTGTATAATAATTGTATCAAGTTTCATTTTTAAATTATTTTAATTACTTATTATTAATATTTGTATATATCAATTTAGATGTAATTAGTAAATAGTTCTTATCTCAATTTTACGAGCTTCCTTATTTCTTTTTCCTCTGATTCTTGCCCTCCACTGGAGTAAGGGAGGAGGGATTTGTGAGAGCAGCTTCGTGGTATTTGGCTAGCCGTAGTTAAACCACGGCAAAGGCTCAAACAGTTTCACCTCAAAGAAGTCTGGGAAAGAACTTTTTTTTTAATGAAGCATTAAAATATATTCTCAGTGAGGAATTATTTTCTCCTCACTAGGGATATTTTAGGTAAAATGAAAACACACAATATTAAAAATACTTGGAAAAGCACATGAAAGTATTTTAATCATCTTGGGGAAGAAGGTCCATTCTGTAATTAAAATACCAACGTAAAAGAATCCCTATAACCTTGTCTATCCTGAAACTAAAACCACAGCATATAATTTATAAATGTTTACTATACAGAAAGCAAATTCTGTTTTATGACCGTATTGAGCTTACATAATTCTTGGTAAAAGTTCAGACAGAATTACCCATAGTGGTAAATGCATTGACTAGTGTGTATTTGTCACTATATATATTCACAGCTTGAATTTTACAGGAACTGAACTTTCTTTGCCCTAAAACAAGTTTTAGATTTTATGAACCATCATACTTCTGGCAATATGTAAATGTAGTTCTGAATTCTAAAAATAACATATAAAATTGCTGTATTTCTTATGTTCTGCTTACAACATTACAAGTTGGCACTAAAGTAATACAATGGATATGCTGGTTTTGCTGCCAGTGGTGTGAACCTGACTGCTTGTTTGTTTTTGCTTTCATTCCATTGCTACAATAATGTAAGTATTACCTTGAGTAATAGAAGTAGAAAGCCTTGTTTCCTATGGATTTGTGTCTCCTAAGTGATTAAGTCACGTGTAAGGCAGTAACAGCTGTCACTGACTTTTTAAATACAGTTAGGACATGTCTCCTGTGTGAATTCTTAGGAAGTCAAGAACCAGTGATGCAGCCATTTCCTCAGTGAGATATTCAGAAGGCTACCCTTCTTTGCCTCTTTTCATCTAGGACTTTCATATTTGTGAAACCTCTATCCTATTATCACATCTGGAAAAATGTTGAGCTCTCTTTTCTTACACATTGGCCTCCACTGCTGTTGCTCTTTCTCTCTTCACACTACCTCCTGATAGCTGATCACGTAATAGCTGGCTAAGAGCTAATAAAAATCCATGTTTTGTCACTTTTATTATCTTTTTGTGTTTTGAAAAGTTATGCCAGATGATTTTAATGTTTTATATAAAGTCATTAGAACTTACTTTAACACTGTCAACACTGACGGCAATTTCTTGAGCATTGCTACTGCAGTATATTAAAAGAGAGAAGTGAGGTAGAAGTGCAGAGAAAGAGATTGATTACATAGATGATAAATGTTTATATAGAGTAATACGGTCTTTTTTTCCCCACAAAAGAAAAAAATTAGTTAAAAAAAAAAAAGGTAACAAAATAAAAACCTAAAGCCTTAGTGGAATACACACACATTATCATTGGCTCGGTTATGCACTCGTGCATAGTATTCCTCCATGTACAAAGATCTGTTCTAGTATTTCTTGACTTGAAAATATCCTTTTCGTAGTACTCTGTATTTCCTAACAGCTACCAGATGTTTCGTGTTAGTATTGCTTTATATGTTCACTCAGTCTGGCAAATGATCCTAATACCCACTCAAAGAGAGTATGTAAGACTATCGCGCATACTGACTATAGTTTCAGTACTTGGCAAATTTGCTGTAATGATACTGTAATTGTTTATCTGTGATACAAATATTGAGGAATAATTAGTTTCTATGGGCTATTAACCACTAGAGACATGTATTTAAAGTTTCAAAACATTTAGAAAGAGTTAAATAACATTTCTGTACATAAATAAACTCTATGCCTTCTGTTACTGTTTACTGCTTAATTGATGATATTCATGATAATGGTCAGAAAAGCCATGCCTTACTTTAAAATTTCAAATTTGTTTGCTAATGAAAATGCCACCCACCCCAAACCCAAACATACAAAAATTAATTAGTGTGTTTTTCTACTTGATGTATTTGACTTACTGTTTAATACTCATTGGTTATGAAACTGCTTTTTTTCAACATTTCTAACATGTGCCATCCAGCTTCCTTGCTTGCTGTGAACTTGTAACCTCCTTTAGTATGTGACTGGTGAACATGAAATTGAAACATGGAGCACAACAAAGGTGGTATAAACATAACTGTACAGACACGATCTATTGGTGCAGTCACAAAAATATGTCTGAAACTGGAGTTTTCAGAAACTGACTTTAAATAGGACTGGACTGCTTTCTGGCATGCCATGATTTGAAGAAACTTGCCTTTGCAAGATCAGATATGTTAGATTCAGAGAGGAACAGTGTCTGTGTATAACCTCACAACCATTTGGTCACTAAACTAATGACTTACTCTGTCCTAAAGAACTTGGCAATGGCTGAAACCAGAGAGGGGAGGAGAAAAGGCTGGAAAATTGGCAAATTAATGCCCTTTTGAAGGATACACATTTTAGGACTTAATGTGCTTTAACAAAAATTTGAAACTCAGTGATGATTTATTTGTAGGAATTCATGTATATGTTAAATGTATATTAGAATTTGAGTTCATTTTTGTAAGATTAAGTTGTATGTATATTTTCACTTTTAACCCTACATTTCTGAGGAACATACTTTTAAAAATCAGGATTGGTATTTGACAGAATATCCTGAGCAAACAAAGTTAAAGGATGGTGGATTTCTGGATTATGATAATAAAATATTGAGACCTGACAAAAATAGAACTAGATGTTTTTAAGATGTTTTTTTTTTCCTGAAATCAGTTCTGTATAACAAGTCTGGTTACTGTATACTGGAATGCGGCTTATGGTTATATATAAGGTCCAGACATCTGCTTGATTAGGCACAATTCTGCCGATGTCAACAACCACTGAATTTTAAATGATCTTTTCTTTGCAGACATTTATAAAACTCTGTGATTGTCTTTCATTTGAGTTATAGGCTGAGAAACTGAACCAGTAATTAATTTATGAGTTTTCAAAAGATTTCAAAAATTATGTTTACAACAGCCATAAATAAAATATTATTCAAATACAAATTTACCTGCCAGACTTGGGAAATAATAATAAGAAAAAAGTGATTGGTTCATAATTGTATGACAAAACAGATTTTAGTGTAGAATATATATTATTCATATGTGAAATTTTCATTTGTTTAGTTCATTATAAACATTAAATTAGAAATTACTACCAGAAGTCAGCTATCCCGTATAGAAACAACCCCCTTAAGACAGTGCACAAAACTGTTATTCAAAAATATGAATAATCATGTCTAAATGTGTGGTGTGTTGACCCTGAATGGTGGCCAGGTGCCCACCAAAGCACCTCTATCTCTCCTCTCTTCAGCTGGGCAGGGGAGAGAAAATACAATGAAAAGCTTGTGGGTCGAGATGAGGGAGAGGTCACTCACTGGTTACTGCCACAGGCAAAAAAGACTCATATTGGAAAAAATTAATTTACTTATTACCAATAAAATCAGAGTAGAAGAGAACTAAATGCAAATCTTAAAACATCTTTCCCGCACCTTTCCCTTCTTTCTGGGCTCAGCTTCACTCCAGCTTTTCTCTACTTCTTCTTCCCAAAAATCACACGTAACCTATTTAGCTTTTTATTTTTGAAGATATTTTTTTCCTCTTGCTTTACTCAGAAGTAACTATTTCACTTTGAGCCATTACAAGAAAATGATTTCTTTACTAATTACAACACTTGTACTTGATGGACAGATTCGAGAAATAACTGTCGCATGCTGAATAAACCCTTATGAAAACAATGTCCAGAGAAGACATCCAGTCTTCATTAAATAGTTCTGCTTGACTGCTCTGAGATTTTAGTAGGAAATAAGGAACAACAGTGTGAAATACACTATTAGTTGCTTTGTAGCAATATGTTAGTGATATTCCAGCAGTTAATGAAGGTCGATGAAAAGGGGTAGCTTCTGTAAGTGTTGCTTTATTTTGTATGCTTTAAAAAGAACTAGCTGTAGCATGTCCTTATGAATTGGTTGAGCTGTGATTTGATAATAAACGTGGTTCATATGAGCATGTGAATAAGGAATGATGTATGACAACATAGTGTAAACATCCATAATTACTTATGTAGACAGCAGGCCAATCACAGGCAGTTTATGGTGATGACTGAAGCACCTTCAGCTGAAGACAACAGATTTTTAACTGGTGAAAATTAATAAAAGCACTAATAAATAGTCAATATACAGAAATTATTCTAGTATTTTGGAACAGTAAGTCTAAGGATAACATATAATTATGTAAATGTTCAGTATTTTTAGTGTTTTATGCCCAGCATGGTGGTTTGTGTTTGGCGTTTTTGAGCCCAGTTAGCTTTTAACCTACAAACTGTAGAAGTCCTTCCCTCAACTGAAGGAAGAATAATGTAAAATTATAAGGCTCGGAAAATGTTAATATTTCTGTACAAAATCTTTTAATACTGAATTTTTTTCTCTTGTGTTACTTTATCTTTCATTTGTGTTCATCTACATTGAACACAGTTGTTCTCAAATAAGACCAGAATGACTGTATCTCAGTTGTTCTTATGTAGCACTTAGCAACTGAACTTTGGTTTTATGCTTTTAGGAGCCCATAGTCTAATAACTTATTTTTTCATCCATACCTAGACGTCTTGTAATTTTTTACCTACCCTGTTATGCTCCCATCTGCCTGTCAAAGGAGGATACGAGTTTTATCTGTATCCTGGGTAAATGGAGGCAAAATTGTCGTTATAAATGAGTGACAGAGGCTGTCTAAGGAGGAGAGGTTTCTAGGCTTTAGATGCCTGTGTTATAGAGGTTCCACACTGCTTCAGCTATTTAAGCCCTAAAAAAAGGTACGATTTCTTTTTGTCCTGAACATTTACTACTGGCTAGCTGAACTGGAGTGCTGGCCAAAATGTATCATGTTCTGAAATATTCTCATTTCTGTGCATTGCATACAGAGTTGCATAAGACACGTGGAGAACATTTGGAGGTCTGGGTGCCTAAAGACTCACTGAAATGATACTGAGTATTAGAATAAATATCTTTTCTAAAGATATGGTTTCTAAAATTTTAGAAATTCAGCAAGTTGCTTGGCTCACCTTGAGAGGAGTATTTAAGAGGATTGAATGAATGGTCAAGTGGCATGTCCAGATAATTGAATCTATTAAATTCAAGAAATGAAAAATCTTAGTTTCAACTTTGTCTAGGTACATGCAAATAAAAATGGAGGAAAGTAATTACATTAAAGAAATCCTACCTAGTAACTTGAAAATTAGTTTTTATTTCTTCATGATGCTTCCACTTATTTTGTCAGATCCATTAATGAATTATATTAAAAAATCAGTGAAATTTCCCAAAGAGCAGCTGAGGTGGCTGCTTGTTACAGTATAACTTCTAATACAGTGAAATCACAGTGAATTTTCAGTACACATTCAGAATATACAGCAAACACAGAGGAAATAGTAAAATATTCACACTTGAATCCATACAGTGAATTGCAAAGTTGACAATCATTGAATGAAAGATAAAAACTGAAGGTAATTAAAGCCTATTTTGCTAACCAGGTGCAAAAAGCATGATCTGATAATGTAGCTATGATTTCTGTACTGAGTTTGAATAGATGAAGTTCAATTCCTTTTTTTTTTTTCTTATTCTGTAAGGGGATGGAAACATTTGATACATGAAATATTCATATGTGTTAAGCGTGTAAGGAAAGAGACTTTAATACTGTCATCTAAAAGTACTTAGGATCTTTGTTCAAGTTTTAGTGGAAAAAGCTTGCAAAGAGATTTTATGAAAGGAATGGGAGTAGAGAACTTACAGTGTGTGCTAAACCCTCTAGATGAACATCTCTGTTTTCTCCCATCTCTTCAGCTTGCTTTTGTATCAGCTTGCAACTTTCTGAACACCAAGCCTGTGCGACTAGATATTTGCAGGGTCTAAGGTAGTTTTCTTGGAGGTTATTCCTCAGGTGGGTAGATGGTGACCTTGGTTTGTGATGTTTAATGGAACTGGAATACACTTTAAAAATGGTTCTTTTTGACAACCCTTTATTAGCAGCCAGCAATTAAATGTATTAAGAGCCCTTGTTGTTCACACTCTTTCAGCCACAAAACACTAAGGGATGTATATGTTATAATTACAATTATCCATTCTCCTCATTGTCCTGCTGAGGAATGCAACTGTAGTTCTGGCAGCCAAACTACATGGCTGGCTTGCTGTCCTTGGGCTGCAGATGTCTAATTGCAGGCAACCATTTCATTTCAAATGGCTGATTAAAGCAGAAGCCATTTAACATTGGTAGCATGGACCTGCATCCATGATTATGCATTTAATTAGAAAAGTGCAAGCTTTTCTCCTTTGTAATCTGGATTTGAAGAATTTTTCCTATGTAATCTGTTTTGGAAAAACTTGAATGGATCAATTTATTATCTTTTTTGCAGTGCTTAATATCTGTGTTATTCATCTGTGAACTTGATAAACTGGATGTAACCACATTGTATGCATTTGTGTTTCACAAATGTTGCATACTTGTGTAAACTATCTAGTTTGAATTTTCCTTATTCTGAAAATAATTTATTCTGCTGCTTTATTTGTACCTGTAGCTAAACTGAGTTTAGGTATATAAGCATCTCTGTTAACCTCGCCCTAAGAAGCTACTAGTAAGGTAGTAACATTAGCTTAACCCTTCTTACCCTTTTTCATTTCTTTTAGAGTTACAGCAAATAAGAAAGTTTTCCAGTATAAACAGGAAAGATAATCTCCTTGAGTCCTTTCTTCTTTTCTTGAGCTTAGTAGCTTGCTTATTGTCAATTTGTGTGTGTGTGTTGATATCGTGCTTTCTGCTTAGCATAGCTATGACCCATTTAAATTGCATTATTGATAAAGTTCCTTCCTTCTCATATGGCTCTACTATTCTAATCCTCAGTGGTTAATTTTTTTTGCAGTGTTTCAGTTAGTACATGTAATCTGGGCAGGTTATTGAGGTGCCCCACCCCATCCCCTCTTTTTTTCATTGCAAAGTATAAACTGCCAAATTTTTATTTCTGGACAGACAAGCACATTTGCATGGCAAGCAGATATTATGGACTCTAATTCTCTGTCCCACCACACACAACACATTCCCCCGGAGAAAAGTTTTTTCTCTTTCACTTTACCTTTGTGCATCTTACTCAATTGGTTGTTCCAAGGATCTCTGGCACCTGTGAATCTGTACAGTACCCCTGTCCTGAGACAGTTACCTGTCACACTGAGGTTCCTATGTGATCCTAGTGGCACATCCCTTCTAGAGAAGGGCTAGGGAGGTGTGCTTTAGTAAACATATGAAAAAAAGTCAAAGGAAAAAATCCTCTATAAAGGTGTTCATTTCCAAATATTGCTAAGATTTCTCAACAGAATACTCCGCAGTGCTTTGAATTACAGGACAGCAGTGGCGCAATCTGAACTGCTGGTTCCAGAACAGGGGAGGTCAGGAGAGCAAAATACATTGAGGAAATGTAAAAAAGCTTCTTGCTGTCATACTTCATGTGAGTGCAAGGAATGTGAATACAGCTGATGGAGCAGTCAATGTACATGCTAAAATTGTGAAATACTACCTTCTATCTAACTCATATAATTTCTATTAAAAATGAAAAATATTATAAACATAGGTAGGTTGTCTCAGTGGGCTTTACATCTTTATTTTTAGAAATCTAATTAGCTTCTACTTGTCTTAAGATATGTCCTGATTCTTCTTTTTGTTTTGAATAGTCTTGAAGTAAATGGGAAAACACAAAGATTTTGAGGCAAAAATTGTTTAGTTCAACTGCTGGAATTACAGTGGTAAGCACAAGTGTGGTTTCTGTTCTGCCTGGTCTACCGCAATTAACATAAAATAATTTATTTATTATCCACGTACCTTAGATAAATGCTAAATGGGACATCTGTTCCCTTTCCTACCTCTGTAGACAGGATTAAAAAAACTAGTACTGTGTTTAGCTGCTGCTTTTTCACAGTAGTATCTTTGGAGGACTGCATGATTGTTTGTTTTTCATTTGTACATCTGAAATCACCCTCTAAAAGAAGCATCGTATTTTCTACCCTTTTAGAAATGGAGGAACAAATAGTTTAAAAGGCAGTAAATTTGGAAAATATTCATACAGAAAGCCGCAATTGTATTATATACATCCAAATAATAGCTCTGAAATTTTCTGAAATGTGTATCTTAAGAGGTGTTTTTCCATATATTTATGGCTCTCTAAGGATAATTTGGTGGTTCAGTTTTCTTTTTCTCTCTTCTTTTTAAGAATGTAAACCAGCTTGAAAAAACAGTCTCTCAGCAGATCCCTTGTCCTAGTCATATGCAGGGAAAATAGACTGGAGTCTCAGCATAGACTGCCTGCTTTCACAGCAGTGATTAGGCAGTTTCTCAGTTAGTTTGCCTCTTGAAAGATACTTTCACTTCATATTTCTTGACTAATGTTAATCCTTTAAGAAAAAAGTGCAGTGCACAACTGTCAGTTTTAGTGAGTTGGATTTGTCTGAGCAAGATAACAGTTCCCAGAGGAATGTGAGCATGTGGTAGAGTACTTTACAATCTTGCTTTGTGTCTCAGAGAGCTTTCTTGACTTGGCCTTGCTGCTGCTGTTTATTTCCCTGAGGAATGTCTGCGAGAGGAACTGTGTTTGTCTCTAAAGTACAAAACTGCTTCCTGGGTTTATTTTTCCCACCTTTTATTTTTCAAACAAAAGTCTACGTGCTGTTGTATTAATACTATATACTGCTTAGTGAATTGTGGCAGAGATGGTAGCTTTCTCAGAATTTTAATATATAGTTAGGCAGGTATAGTTTACACAAGGAGAACCCAGTAATGATTTTTTTACCAATATTCCAATCTGATTTTTTTTTTTTTAATTTAGCAATGCTAAACAAAATAATGTTAAATGCTTATTGTGCTTACTTTATAAACAAAAAATAACTGACTGCATTTTCATCTGAAATTTAAACTACATGTATTTAAGTTGCATTTGGTTAGCTAAAGTAATGACTGTGTTCACTCTAGATGCAATTTTTACTATTTCCAGGGAAAGATGGTAGAGAAAAGCATTTTGTGATGAAGAGCTGCACAAGGAAATATTGACCAAGGTCTAAGCTGAGAATGTTGGTAGAAAACATATAAAACTGGCTGGTCTGTCTAGGGCAGCAGCTCTTTTCAAGATTTCCCTCCAACTAGAAACAGGCTAATGAAACATTCTGTATTCCTGTAATGCTTCTCTAATTTCTCCTTACCAATACTGTAACTTTTCTGACACTGGGTGATCCAGCAAACACTATCCCTTGCACAGTGGCATTAAAATGAAGTGTGTGGTTTTGCCTTGCTTCTCATGCACTGGCATCTTGTGGATTTATGTTCTTATTATAAAATTAAGTAACTTCATGATTATTCCATGTCATGTTAAATGAGAATGATCATATATAGCTGGTTTTTTATTAGTTACAAATAAAATGTCATCTCTGGCAGTGGAGCTATGACTGAAGAGGTTTTGAAATCACTCTAGAATGTATGTAGATTTTAATCAGTCTTCATTAGCGTACTTGTCAATTTATTTACAACAGATTAGTTGGTATTTTTTTCTTCTTCTTTACCCGAAAAGGTAGAAGTGGCACAAATCAGATTATATGGTTATACATATAATTGAAATTAATCCATTTGATCTTTCAAACACCAGCCACACAATTTGCAGCACTTCGCTTATTTCTTGAATTTTTTAAATGGAAACTTCCTCTTTCTTAAGGGGCCACTTTCCTTATACATGAGTATCCCTAATACAGGTCATTCTACAGACAGAACATGTAGCAATTCCAGTTTTATTTTTGGTTAAAAGTATTTTTTATTTCCCTTATTGCCATCTCGTGTTAGATAGAAATACAAATGTTCTTCTAAGAGAAAAGCTGGATTTATGTCTGTTTGAGACCCATTTCCTGATTCCCAGGCTCTTGTTGGGGACTCTGGGAGCCAGCAACTCACCAATTTACACTGTAGGGGTGAACAAGGTTAACAATTTTCTCCCTGACTGTGAGTCAAGGCTTCTCATGTATAAGATGAATCATTCTCTTAGTGTATCTAAATGAAACCTTTTCTCTTGCACTTCTCTTAAGAGTTTGTCTTTTACAAATTTTTAAGTCTTCTTCCTGAAAGATTTGCATTATGCGTTGTTTCTTTCTAGTATGTAACATAGAGGAAATATGCCACAGTACTCCAGGGCCTAATGCGTTTTCATTTTGGGTGTTAATGATGTCCATCAATCCAAGATTTGTGTTTATATTTAAAATGTAACTTAAGTTCAAGATTTTCACTACTGTTTTCTGATTCTCTGACTTGATTTTCTGTCTTTGTTTTTCTCTGGTTACTTATAGCAGGCTTTTGGCTGTGATATCCTACTGCCTATTGATTTAAGGACACTTTAATTGAAAACTATTCAGCGAACACTGTTTTCAATTTACTGTTTTTCCCAACTATGTCTGAGTGCCAGGGGCTCATTTGCAGCAGTTAATGGTTAAAGATTTAAAAGTAAAACTGCATGTCATCTAGGTATACTTTGGTAAAATGCAGCATTTTCACCAAGGACTTGTCATATATCTTACATAGCCTGCAGGCTAAAAGTGTGTGTCTCTGCATTTGTGTCTGCATGTGTAACCACAGGAAAGGAAAAGGCAAAGAATCAATGATCTCAAAATTAATTAAAATCAGGAAGACTTTCCCCCTGCTGACAGGATATTTAGGATGAAAATAATTAAATGAGCTATTGTGGCAAATGCAGTATCGATTGCTCACCAAGAACAGCTCCTTGAAGACTTAGATGAAGATTGATAACTGTTTTTTAACAGTTAGAGCCAAAGGCAACCATTCCCATCTCCAGTTTGTGTGCATGTGTGCAGCCTGACAAATGGCTTTCAACCCAACCTTCTATTGACCACTATAAAAAGCTATTATCTACCATAAATAAATGGCATATACATGCTGCTTCTCCCTTTTTCTTCAGATCTGTATAGCTGAAAATGCTTCATTTACGATTTTGCAGTTCCTTATACATTAAAAGCACTAGCTGTCATCCTTTCAGGGCAGAAAGATTTTTGTTTGTTTCAGGTCAGTGGTGGATTTTTTCTTTAAGTAAACAGCGTCAGGAATTGCACCCTGGAATTAGAGATGAAATGAAGAGGTTAATATTTTCAGAATAATAATGAAATGGAATAGACTTCAAGATGGCACCAGATTTTCTCAAGTGATCACTGGAATTTAGCTACAGTAGCAAGTCAAGACCCAGTGAGGGCAGTCCCATAAAGCAAAGCCATTGGTGCTGAAAGCCTGACTATTCTTATTTCACACTATTCTCTTTTTAGTTATTTTGCTTCAGACTATCTATATTCTGTTCCTTTGGACAAAGCCAGTCAGCAGATGAAGCACATAAAATACAGCCCTAGATCACATTTTTCAGAGAACTTTGTCTTAAAAGAGCCTGGTTCATGCACTGTCAGACTGTTTCATGTTGTGGATCAGAACACCGGTATGTGGGAACAATCAGGAGAGTCAGTTCAAAAGCTTGCTGCTGATTGAAAATAAAATCTGTAGTAGACATTTCAGAGCAATGGAGCCTTACAAAATAATTGTGAGAGCAAATCTTAATGAAAGGAAAATGAGTGGACAAGTGTTGTTTTTGTTTTGGCGACACACTAAACCAAAAATAGATATAGAAAATGCTGTAGACAGAAAGGGAGGTAAATAATATAGGTTTAATACTTGTTTAAAATATCAAACCAAACTTGTTGAAAGTATTTACCTTTGAATTACATTAATTTATCTACATGTTTATGGAAGCAGACTCTTATAGATCAATGTATTCATAGAAACACACTGTAAGAGGAAAACAGTTCCACATCATCTAGAAAGCAAGCCTTTCTTTGTAAAACATATTTAGTGATGAGCATTGAGAAGTGCTTAACAAGTGCTTCCAATGTATGCTTTGGCAGTCTTGTCCTGCTAATGGCTCTGGCATCAAACTTTGTTTGTGGCGGGGTAGAGCTCTGTGAGGTGAGATTTCTCAATTACTACACTGTATGGATAAACTGGTTCTTCTCAGATCAGTCAAGATAAAGGGCTCACACAGAAACAATTCTCTGCAGAAATAATTCTCTTCCATCTCTTTCTTTCTGATGAATCTGCAAATAGTCGTACCTTTTTGAAATTTAATGGCTTCTTGTGATTTTTATAACTCAATAAACTTTTCATTCTACTTTTAATTAATATTAGATAAGTATTTGTAAAGAAATGAATTGTTAAGGGGTTTGAGAGGTAGAAATATCTACCTTTGAACTTCAGATTACCCAGACCTTCCCTGTTTTGTTAAAATATGAGATGAAATAGGTAATCATGTTAAATGAAGAAACTAGTATCTTGCAGACCTCATTTGTTCGCTGCCTGCTGCCTCAATACATTTCTGACCATTCAGGAGAGGTTTTCCTGAGGTCAGGCCTGAGGAGAACGACCTGAGGGTGTTGGTTAAGAAGCTCAACATGACCTGGCAGTGAGTGCTTCCATCCCAGAAAGGCAACTATATCCTGGGCTGCATCAAAAGAAGTGTGACCAGCAGGTCCACGGAGATGATTCTCCCCATATATTTCACTCTCATTAGACACCACTAAGTTCAGTTCTGGGGCCCCCAACATAACAAAGACATGGACCTGTTGGAGTGAGACCAGAGGAGGCCATGAAGATGATCAGAGGGCTGGAGCACCTCTCCTGTGAGGAAAGGCTGAGAGAGTTGCGGTTGTTCAGCTTGGAGAAAAGAAGATGCCGTGGAGACTTTATAGCAGCCTTCCAGTACCTGAAGGGGCCTACAAGGAAGCTGGGGGGGGGGAGAACGGGACTTTTTATACGGGTCTGTAGTGACAGGACGAGGGGTAATGGGTTTAAATTGAAAGCAGGAAGATTTAAATTGGACATCAGGAAGAAATTCTTCACAGAGAAGGTGGTGAGGCACTGGAACAAATTGCACAGAGAAGTTGTGGATGTCCCATCCCTGGAAGTGTTCAAGGCCAGGCTGGATGAGGCTTTGAGCAGCCTAGGTCTAGTGGAGGGTGTCCCTGCCCATGGCAGGGGGGTTGGAACTAGATGATCTTTAATGTCCCTTCCAACCCTATCATTCAATGATTCTGAAGAACCATCAAGGATGTCTCTTCATCAAGGACAGAATTTAACATCATGGATTAACTACTTGAGGAGAAAAAAATTTTCTTCTATGGATGTGTAGCATTCCACTGACCATGAAAGTTTCTTTAGGAAAATTGTTAACCTGACTGAACTTACTTATGTTAAGGCTTCTTTCCAAAACCATCCATTTCATGAAGACCATAACATTAGGCATCTAGGTTAAATATGATCCTTTGCAATTTTAATTTTGTGGCACTGTATTTTGAGTTTCTTCAATTTATAGGGGGCATAAAAGTATTAGGGGTTTGTTTTTTTTTTTTTTACTGTAATTTTTCATACCTGATCAATAATCACTTCCACTTAGTTTTAGAGGCAGGGCTGGTGTGTTGCTTTATAGTAATGACAGACTTCCAAATGTAGCCTTTCATTTTTTTTTGTAGTTTTGTCACATTGTAGCCACACAGGTGAATGTTTTCTGAGCAGATGTATCTCTTGGGGTAAGTATTTTGAGAAAATTTCAGCTAAATTAGATCAGCCAGTTCCGGGTAGAGAAGTAGGGCAGAAATGTTAAAGTGGAAGCTTGGAATTTTGTGGAAAGTAAGAATGAATTTTGTTGCCTCCACAAGTTAGAAGCTTTTTAGTGCATCTGATACAAATGAACTTCTGTAATCCTCATGGAACAGGATCTTGATCTGTACTGGACTTCATATGTGTATCTTTGGGATCCTGCAGAAAATAAACTCCGTAGTTACATAAATTAAAATTTGAATGTGCAAAAGAGAGGTAAAGCTTACATTTTTACAACCATTATGTTCTATGTGGTAAACAATGAGTTTGTAAAGATTGATCTTATTTTTTTTTTAAGTATATATCTATGTGTAATACGAAAACATGTAGAATGTGTTTTATTTGTTAGGCAGATATTTCTCCATAGAAATGTCTGCATGCTCTACTATGCATAACAGACAACACAAATTATTTCCCTGTATCTATCCTGACACTATTTGCCAGTCTTTGGAAGAAGCCAAGAGGTAATAAAAACTAAGGAAGTGTGCCTATTGCCTCATAAAGAAACACAGTATTTCTTTGAATTCTGCTATATCTACATTCTTTTTTTTTTTTTTTTTTTTTCACTACAATCTAATGAATATGGTGTTTCTTTGGGCTAATTTAGACAAATGAAGGCATATAAAACTGGCTTAGTACAAGTGATGCCACTACAGTATAATATATTGGATAGTGCTGATATAAACTGAGAAAAAATGTCAGGATCAGAATGCAAAGAAATGAAATGAGTGGTAGCAGCAAACTGAAAACTTGCACACTTTAAACTACTAACACTAATTTTTGATCATGCTTTCTTTGAAGATGTAAGAAGTTCAGCTGCAGATGAATACTTCTACTTTTATGCTCTTTATAGAAACTGTAAAATGGAAACTGTACAGAAGTGTCAAAGAATGTCTAAAGACCTGGAACAATTAATGAGGCTTATCGCATGTGTACCTGTTTGGTTCTTTTTCCTCCTAGTTTGTCTCTGAAAGGCCATTTGGCTAGCAGAGCTGTTTGTGAGTATGAATGAGAAAACTGGAAATCCTTGTGGTATTGAGGTTAAAGCAGAATGTACTTGTATATTTCCTTTGTTTTCTTCCTCTCCTCCATTCTTTCTTCCCTTTCAGGTATGGAGAACCTTCTCAAATATAAGGGATTAACATCTGTAAAAATAAGATAATGTTATGAAAATGATGTTTTTAAATTTTGCTAAAGCATTGTTAAGAGGTATTTGTACACTTCAGGAAAAATAAATCCGCACCAGATTAGGCAGAGATATGTAAAAAAAAAAAACAACCAACCCCAAAAAACCCAAAAGCTCTGCCTCAGCTAGGACACATTTTTATTTTTAAAAGTAGATTTAGAAGTAGTGCTGGAATTTGACTGTTATCCTGACGGATGGAGTTCTGATGGGGTATTGAAAAAGCTGGAAGTATCTTCAGTTTTCAATTCCTATTTTTGGTTTAGTAATTGTGATAATTACATACTATCAGTTGACTTTATGATATAAATATCCTTTTGAAATTGAACCATGTTTAGAGAGACTGAGCTCCAAAATTTCCAAAAAGGATCACTGGGTGAATTTGGATTTTATGTATTGTTACAAATTTTATTGAATATGGTGAAATTCATATATACATCCAAAAAATATCATCACTATGAATATTATGGTTGGTTGTTATATTCACCATAAAAACAGCTATGTCTAACATGATAGCAAAATTATTTTGAGTTGTTCTCACTAGTAAGGCTGTATTTCTTCCAGCACTGGATTATTACAAGTGACTTCTATGTTTTAAAAACTTCATATGTATATAAATCATCCACATAATTTTTCTTTATACTTTGTTTATCTGTATACTGTTATTTTCTTTATACTTTAAACTTCTGTGTGCTTTGCTATTTCATGATTTCAAAGTACCTGAAACTTCAATTAAGCTTTCAGTGTCAAGCTACCTCTGAGCATTAGCCATTGAGGTTCCCATTAAAAATTATTCACCTTTTTCTGAAACATTACAATTTGAATCTGTACTTAAATAAATTTTTGTAGGCTAATATACAATAATAGTCTAAGATGTCTGTATTTAAGATGGCATTTTTAGAACATAACTTGGATAACTGGTGTCACAAGTCAGAACACAGCTTTTCAATCCATGAATAAATTGACTTAATGTAAGTAGATTTTAATCAAAGCAACATCTGTCTAATTCAAATACGTCTGAATGTATTTCATTCTCTGTCTACACTACTGGTGAAGCTGAAGTCAACAGTTTGAGAATCTGATTATTAGAACTAGCATCATATCATGATACAACATTTATTCTGAAAGTAAACCCTAATTAATGGAGAACCTAATTGAAACAAAAAGCAATTATACAGTGAAACGCAATTGGTAGAGGAACAATTGCAAATAAAAGAAAATACTATTATAAGGTCACTTTGCTTTTTGTAATCTGTCTAGGCTATGTTACATACAACATGCAGGTTGATTATAGATTATACAAAAATAACACAAACAATGAAGAATCTAAAAATAGCTACAATTCTAGAGCTGAAAAAACCAAACCCCAAACAAAACAACAACAACCAAATGCAATTCAAACATAAAATATCTACTTTTTAAATCAAAGTGAAAGATTGATTTTCTAAATCACAGGTCAGTGGTCTCTTTTAATACCTTTTCCCTTGAGTATTACTAATTTTAAGGAGCTGTTAATCTAAAAGCAAAAACTCACTTATACAAACCAGAGTCATAGGACATAACCTAAAGAAATAATAGAAGACTGACATAAATCAGAATTCTGTTTTTAAAAACAAACACATAGTCTCTTATAAGCTAGATATGTTTTACACTGCATAATGAATTGTTTTCTCCTGCAAATATGAATTCTGCAAGGCTGCACTTGTAATTTTTTTTTTCCTAAGGATATTAAAATTTGTGTCATTAGTTCTTTGTAGGAGAGAGAAATGTAAATGGAGCTTGGTGAAAGCAGGTGAAGGCAGTTTATTGTGAAGACTAGGTGTTTTTTCTGTGCATTTCAAAGTCATCAATATAATTTTTTTTGGTAATTTTATCTAAAAATTTGAAGGTGTGAAACCTCTGAAATCCTCAAATATCGTGAAACTTTTAAAGGACACAAAAATAGAATATGTAGATATGAATTCTTTAGAATGCTTTATTCCTCATTTTTTTATTTGATTTGCATTTCATCTCTGAATTATTCTAACTTTATGCATCTTTAGTTGCTTGCATTGTGAGGTATACTTTCTTGCTGCACATGGCTACAAAGGTTAGCAGTCTGTAAGATGAATAGGGTCTTTCAGTAATTACTTAAAAATTGCTCACACAGAGGGACTCTTCATGTGGTGTGATAACTCTTGAATACAGAGCTAATATAATAGTAGTGGGCAGCCCTTTATTATGGATGTGGTTGATGGAGTTGCAGTGATCACAATCATATTGATTTTTGGGCAGGAAAATAGATGAAAGGAAATAGACTACCAAAAACCAAATAGTGACCCATTGTTCCTGGTAATTAGGTTTTTGCTGTCTGTCCTTAAGTTATATAAAAGAGTATGATGGGATTTTAATTGCAAAAAGTTGTTATTATAGTAAATAGCATAATTTCTAAAGTTCAGAAGAAAGGTTGAGAAAGTACTTCAGAATATATTTCACCTGGTAATTTTACATTTGCTTTTAAGGATATATAGAAGCATAATATCATAACACCTTGTTCCTAAGTACAATTCTGCAAGTGCTTAGGCAGCCAGATGTCATTTGCTAGTGCAAGCAGTATACTAAGTGTCATTTGCTTCTTGGATTTGTAGAGGTTATGACATCATGGGATATTTACAGGGTTTTATAAAATCACATTTAATGTCATCTTGGTAGCCAGAAAATAGAACATGGCAGAAAATAAATTTTGGAAAAATATCATTATAGAACTAATTTTTGGCCCTTTTTTTTTTTTTTAATTTTTTCATGCAGTTGACAGTGTTTATTCCATATAAATGTAGATGACCATATAGGCTGAATAATTTATATCCTTGGGGACTTTTTCCTCTTTTTATGATTGGAAAGAAGTAACCCACCCTGAACAGTTTACTGACGGACAACCTGTCCTATAAATGGTTGATTTAAAAATAAGTGAGAATGAGAAATTTATCAGAAAGTTCAGGAAGTCAATCTTGCTCTGCAAAAATGGCAAAGGGTTCTTGTCAGAAACAATCAAAATTTTCCTATGCACTTCAGGATGTATTCTAAATATTAAGCAATTTCCTAAGATGAAATTCAGATCCTGAATCAAAGTTCAAGCAGATGAGAGAAATACTGCTGCTGTTCTTATTTCACACACACACACACACACACACACACACACACACACACACACAAAGTGTTGAAGCTACCTGCTAACTAAAAATCCTGTGTTAATTGCTGGCAAAATTTCCAGTTGTCTGACAATTTCAACTCCAAAAAGGAAAATCAAGCTGCAATAAATGGCTGCTCGCCTACCTAATTTGCAGAAACTTTGAGGTTCTTAGCACCATAAATATTGTATTAAATTACACGATTATCTGAGACTGTATTGTGTACGTATGTCTGAGAACTGGAGATCAAACTATGAGGCATTGAGGCAAAAGGGAAAAATCTTTTGTTTCTTTTCTCTTTATGTAAGACAAAATCCCATTTAAAAAATCTGGCCAGTTCTATTTGTTCATTGTTTTTTAAAAATAGTTTTTTTAGTTTTAAGTCCTTTTTCAGTAGTATAAGAAATGAATAATTTGTGTTTTTTCGATGTTATAACAGGTATTTTGATGAGGAGGAAAATAATTTGCGTCTGTTTTGTCCCCATTTAAAACCACATACATATCTCTGTACAAAACCACCCTATTTAAAAGTCATAGGTAACTAAATGTTAAAAGATAATCTAAGCAGCTATGCCTTAATATGATTATTCAGCTAAAATGCTACCATATTTTGAAAATAAGAGTTTATGCTAACAAGTTATTTGATTTTTATAAACTTAGATGAACAGTGTTTATACCTTGCTCATGCTTATATCTTGTTCCCAGTTGGAATGAATTTTTGGGGGTGAAAAAAAAATTGTCTCTACTCTTTGTTTAATTGTACCCCAGGGTGGAGTTGAGAATGTGTCAAGAAGTAAGAAAACACCAGCTTTAATAAGCATACAATGCAATTTAACAGTTCATAAACCAGTAAAATTTAATCCCAGGCTGAGAGATTTATTAAATCTCACTCAGCAAAATGGTTTTGTGGGATGTGTTAGCAAGTGAGAATTAAGTGAAATGATTTCAGGGGCAATAGATTTTATTACCCAAAGAGGGGAGGAACTAGTACTGCAGGCCGTTTCTTCTTAATTTTATTCACTCATTATAATTGCTTTCAGTAGGAGAGCTTTGTGAGAGCAGTAGTAGTGTGTTGGGTTTCTGGAATTCGTGTGCATGCTACTACATTTTTCAGGCATCATCGAACTGAAATATCTTCTGTTGGTGGCTGTGTGCAGCAGTTCTTTTAATGATCATTAAATGTTTTTGAATCTAATACAACTTAAGCCTCTATCTGTCTGTAAATAAAATTACTTGTATTAATCTTTTTCATTTTGTCATTTTTGCATCTTTGCTTGTTCTTCTGTGTTCTTTACTTTTCCTTTCTTCCCTGTTTTCTCTGTTTTCTGTTTCCCTCAACTGTTGTTCTCAGTCTTTGTTTTCATAGATTACAGACAATGTGTTCTTTCAGTCTGTCTTCTTATACTTCTGCCAGTTAGATGATTCCTAATTCTGCTTTATTCTTCCAGACTGTTGTTACATCCCTGTGAAACAGTATGCTGGCTTGTATCACCTGCTTATGTCCTTCTCATATTGTTGCCATATATAAACATATGATTCAGCTGTCCAAAAAAATTTTTTAAAAGTTCATTTTTTCAGTACTTTTATTCCTAGTAGCTTTGTATGACAAACTCCCTGAAGACACTGCTCAGACTCCACTGTGCCCACAACCATCTTACTTAATGCTTTAATGCTACACTAATATCCTTGTTTCTATGAATTGGTGGAAGTACTTTTCTTCCATTACTGCTGCCCAGACTGTTCAAACTGTAATATGAGTTTCTATGGCTTGCATATCCCATAGAGATATGGGATACCCAAGAAAATGTTTTAGTGAGTTTGGCTAGATTTGTAATATTTTGGATTTTTTTGTCTTTTCTTATTCCCTTATTGCCTTGAAATCATTCTTAACCTGACATGGGTTAAGATAATATAAAAACATTTATTTGCTTTATGATTTCCAGTACAGTTGGAAATATTTAAGAAAAGGTAAGACATACCTGATCTTCTTAGGTAAGGTTAACTTGGAAAGGCTTTCCTTTCTGTCTGCCCAGCCATTTTGCTTTATTGTTTTTCATTAGACTTTCTTTAACACAGAGCTGGAAATTCTATATACCTTATTTCTTGGGTCATATTCATTAAGAGAGAACCGTTTCCTGATACGGCATGGGGTAATTAGCCTTTACAGCTAATCTCTTGTCTAATACTTCATAATGTGCTGAAGGACCTTTTATTCCGAATCTAGTTTACAATGTGAAATGTAAACCTTATTACTTAAAACTGTTTCATCAAGCTGTATATTAATAATTGCATATAATAAAAAAAGACAGTATGTGTATGATAGTTATTATTTATTTTTGAGTGAGGATAGGTATGATAACAATCACTTTGTGGTTGCAAAAGGAGTATGGCATGGCATCATTTACCCTTTTATCTTTTTTTCAAGTGTCCTGTATTTTTTTACTGCAACGCAAAACCGTATTTTAATAAATTTTGTTTCATCTTGTAGTGTGTAAAGGAAGAGTAAAAAGTAAAGTTAGATTTATATTTACTTTGATATTCAAATTTTTCTACAATATATGCATACAGAGAAAGTTACTGTTTTCTTGTGTCTCTTACAGATCTCTGCAGTTGTTATGCATGTGACAGGAATCTGGTAAATGTTCCTAAATACGGTCTTTCTTCACATTAGTATTATATTAAATTATAGAAAATTCTCTCATATATATAAAACATAGAATATAAAGTAAAATTTTCAGAACTGGACACAGTGGATTATATGTCTGTTCCATTAATCATAAACCATAATTGCCACAAATACAATAATCATAGCTAGATCCATGGAGTTTTGTAATTCTCCTAGTACTTTTTCTGAGAAATCATTTCTGCAAATGGGAAAATATTCCAGATTACTACAGTGATTAAAATAACACTGTACAGGCCATGAATAGTTAGATACTTTATTTTCATCTTTCTATCAAATAATTCCTTGCTTAATATTAGAGATGAAAAAGTTAGAGAAAAATTACTTTCTTCAATATTAATCTCTTCTTGGAAAATCATTTTATAGTGTAGATTTGAAACTACCTGTAGTTTGGAGGTGGCTGATCAAAGATGTGTGGTGAATGAAATTTCCAGTAGGGTAACGTTAGCAGTATTGTTGTCACACTATATGAGAATTGTAGGAAAACCATTCTCGTTACCAGTTTTTTCTGTTTTGTGCATTAAAATCACATTGTCCTAACATAATTCAAGATTAAAATGTTCTTAAAATTTTCTAATTAGGCAATAGCAGAATCTATAATAAAGAAACCACAGATTGTGTAAGTAATCCTTAGCTTATTTTACTATGTACACTATCATAGTTTCTGTAGTTTGTATCCGGTAATTTTTAAAAGTAACTGTAATTTTCTGTCAAATAGCACAGTGTTAGTAATGTAATCTCTTCTAGAAAACAGTCTGGATATACTGGGAATTGAAAAAACCCACCCCAACAACCTGACTTTGCATCCAGTGTTCTATCCAAGACATTAATATTGAGTAAGAAATAAAATAAAATTTATAAGGGCCAATGAAAAATTCAGTCCTTCTGGAACATGCCCTGCCTCATGTACTTACACTCCTTTTGCCAAATGAGTATGTAACATTCTCATTATGTTCTAAAATCTCACAAGGACAGGTACCATAAATACAAGCTCAGCGAGAGACTGCTTGCAGTATGAAATGAGCATGTTATCACTTTGTTAAACCAGTGTTCAGTCAGTCTGAACTAGGTCCATTTCAGATGATACTATGGTCTGAGGTGTCTGTGTAGCTAATGTAAATTCAGTCAGTAACAAATGATATTATATGATGAAATAAGTTTCAGAACACATTAAAGACTCCATATGAATTGCTTTTAACATTTTCACACATTTTCAAGGATTTTGTTAAAAAAAAAAAACAAAGGTCGAAAGTGTTCTTTCACTTTTATGCATTTATCTAGATACTTTTGTCATGGTCACCTAGGCAACAAATGCAGGTATATGTTTGCGAGCATTTGCATTCAGTTTAATTTCCTTTTTGATGGAGCTAATGAAGTCATGCTTGAAAAAATGTTAAACTTCATTTTAATTAATGCACAAAAATTTTCAGAATACATTAGTCACCATCAGACACTAGGCAAAACCCTCTGAACAGTTTGGCCTTTCAAATGTAGCTGGGCATGCTTCACGAGGGCAAAACCTGACTGACTAGAAATTGAAGACAAATAATCTTGAAGAGCTGCATATGAAAAATGTAAGCTGTCCTGCTTAATATAGTAGTAATAATTCAGATAATATGCAGGTAAAGATAATATGAAAACTAAAGAGTAGAAAAGCAAATGCATATTTTAGTTATCAATGGAAAAACTTGCCTTATGATGCTGTATTTTAAGTGAACTGTACAGTGTCGTTCTGTGAAACTTTTAGTGAGTTTCAGTTTAACAGAACTGACTAGATTATTAGAAGGCTACATTTCAAGATTTTTTTTTAACTTATTTTGTTTTGCATGGCACATTTTATTAAAGAACTGTTAAAAAGAAAAGAAGTTTAACAAAATATAAGTATTTGCATAAAAATATGGATATATTTCATTTATGTATTTGTAACCTGATACTAATGACAGTAGTGACTGGTAAATGCAGATTCAGATCTCCAACTTGTGATAGGATAGGGCCTGTCGACTGAGTTATAGAATATGACATAATTTCATTTTCTTTCTCATTTGCTTTGTCTTTGATGAAGAAATAAGTTTTGACAATATCTTTCCTGAGTCAAGTATTTAAAATTTTTGTTGTGGAAAATGCAGTCTTGTTAGGCTTCCTAGAGAGTTTCAAGTTGCATTAGAGAAGAGTTGTATCTGAATTTAATTCTGAGACAAAGTTTGGAATTTTATTCCTTCTTTGACACACCTAAAAGCTTTCATTCCTCTCTCCCCCCTTCCTTTTCCTTCTTTCTTTTGGAGCTAAAGGGACATTAATTTACTTTTACTGTGCCTGACTTGAATGAATATATTCAAGTTCAAGCACAAAATACAGATCACTGTAAACAAGTATGTATCATACTTGCAAGGATGTTGTCTTCAATAATATCTTACACTTACCATAAAAGCATTTTGCAAATGGTTAAGCAGTGTAATCCTCATAAAGGTAGTCCTAACAGTTTTAGGGAGATAATTTAGTTAGTTAATCTTCCCCCACCCCACCCCCCGCCGAACTCTTGTTTGGTCCTCTTCTCACAGTCACTGAAAATACTGGCAGAGTAAAGATGGCAATTATGAGATCTTGTGTGTCACAGATTTGTAAATAAAAGTATCTTCTGATCTAATGAAACTGAACTGCTAATATTAGAAATAACTCATTCTTTTCTGGGATCCACACTGGATCAAATACTAAAGAAGAAAAAGTAAATTTAGTAAGCCTTTTTTCCATTGGTTTATTTCATATGTCACTCAGTGTAGAAAATTTCTTGGTGTTTTAAAGTACTCCACAGAGCACCTTTTAAGTAGAAGACTATATTTCATCACAGTCTTTTATTAGTAATAAATTTAATTAAAGGGAAAAACTATCATATTAGTTTAATTTAACATTTAATTGAAAACCTGAGGGGTTTTCCTGCTTTCAAGCTGTTTTTAATCATCTGTATTTGAGTAATTGAAAGTTCTTCCAGATCATGCCTACATAACTGTTCCTTTTTTTTTTTTAATTGTGCATTATAGGGGACAGCAATTTGTTATTGTAAAAGCTGAAATACTATTTTTTCTGTTGGAGAAATGAACGATTTCTGATATAGCTCATGAAGAAACAGAATTAGCTTAGCAATCCTTCTTCTTAAATTAATGTTAAACATGATTGTGTGATAAAAATAATGTTTTCTAAAAATCAGGCACATATTTTTGCCATGTAGAGATAATTCTGGATCACTGAGATAGGAACCAGAGAGTGGTTTATTGGTACATGAAATCCTCATATAGTGTGATGGAGGTAAATGGAAATGCCATACAAACACATTGCTCTGCAAATAAGGTGCGCACACAAGTAATGATTTGATGTCATTGAATGAGAAATGTGCAAATTTTTTTTAACCCTTAATCGTTAATTAAGCAAAGGTATTCCAAAAACAGTTATCACAATTGTTGAGTCAGATAACAAATAGCATCACTGAACTTGTATGTACTGTATGTCTGAAGATGGTTGTAAAGATCGTGATTCCTCTGTTCTGTTAAGCTTGCTTGGATTTTATCTGTATGTCATTGTGAACCCTTTCTGTCACTTTTTTGGAAGGTCTTAAGATACAGACCTAGATGTCAGGTTGCAACTGTAGTTCATAACAGCCCATTGGGCTTCCAGATTTTCAGCTGGTTCTTGTCTAACCTTGCAGACATGCTGAAGGTCACTGGAAATCATACCTTTTTTCATATCATAAGAAGGGCAGAAAAACTCATCAGAGAAGCAGTTTGTCAGTTTCATTATGTGGGGAAATTTTCTTCTTGGCTGAGACCCAGGCTATAGTGGGTTTCTTCTGCATCAGCTTTGCCCATATAGGTTAGAAACCAGTAAAAACCCCTACCCCGTCAACCTCCTGCCCCAGCTGCAAGCCCCCAAAACTCAAACCCTCCCTACAATACTGATTAACCAGGACAACCAAGTGTGCAACAAAAATCATGGCATATATGTACTAGAGCTTATCACATGGCTTTGACGTGGTGGGTGACATGGCATCTTTGGGTGCAGTTGGGGATGGAAAAGAAAAAGACCACCTTTTACTCTGATGAGGCCCAGAGATTAAAACCAGACTTTCTCTAATAATAAAGGACTCTTTTTTTCTACCTTTATGCTAAGTTTAGCTCCACCAGAGCCCTTTCACAATGAGATTTGAGTACTTGCATGCAATTTGTTAGTGTTTAGCAACTAATCTAGCAAGACTCAAAGGTGGTTATACAGAAACAGATGTAAAGAATAGAGGTAAACACAGCACTCACAGTAAGACAGGAGGTAAAGGAATGACAGAACAGTATTAAGATGTGTAGTATCCTACTGAATTTGGGATAGAAAACACAGATTGGTACTTTCTCTCTAGTTGAGATAGATTGTGACTGAAATCATGTCTCTGATCAAGCTGTTACCTCTGCGTGCTGAAAACTTTTGTGTTACTTGATAGAGTCCACTTAAAATCACGCTTATGGTCACAGACACCTGTCACCTGACATCTTAATTACCTAGCTCAATTTCATTCTATTTCAATTTGATTAAAAAGTTTTGTAGCTTCTGTAGTTGTGGTAATTTCTTTCTTTCATAGTTGTAGAAATACAAATGACGGTATCATGATAAGTATTTTAGATGAGTTTATATCTAAGCAAGTTGTCATGAGTTCTAAGTAGGGCTGTGAAACAAAAAAAACCCCACAAGCCATGGTTCAGAAAATATGCCGAGATATATTTATGAAATGCAACATAATTCTTAAAAGTTTTATACAAGTTGACTAAAATCATACTAATATCATATTTCAATAAGATATTTTCTTATATTATGTGTCCTTTGTGAATGGAAACACTCTAGCAGGTTTCTATCTGAAATTCAAGAACCAGCGCTTCTCCAGAGATTTCTATCTCATCTTCCTTCCAGACTGCTAATCTCTGTTTAGATAAAGAATCCTAAAATTTTAATTATGGGCATTTCCTCCTTCGTCCCCAAACAGTCTCCTGCTGAAACCTGCAGTAAATCCTGTACCACAAAGCGTAGTTCCAAAAGGGTGATTTAAGGAAGAGGAAGTGGTACAGACAAAGAGCAGTGAGACATAAAGCTTAGCAAGCCTAATGGAAAAGGGTGGAGAGCTAGGCCAATGCTATCAATTCCTGCTGTCTCTCAGACAAAAAGTGAAATGACTAATGAAAAGGAGAGCTCAGCTTGCAAATTCAAGTATATACTTCTATCTTTTCCTGAGTTCAGTGCTGTTTATTTCTCTTGCAATAAAATCAATGACTGCACCCAATGAGATAAGTGCAATATTGAAATCACTTAACCAATATATTTTTGAGGATATGGTTGTATCTGTCTGTATTTAGTACACAAATTTAAGCGTACATTTAACTTCAATCTTCCTATACAAGGTGGATTGTGGAATCTCATCCTGTGTAAATAAGGGATTTATCTTGTAGCATGTAAATGTTAAGTAAGGCACACATCATTTAGTCAGTGATTAGTTTCTTGTTTGCATTTAAAAGAAGTGCATTCTGATTCAGATTTATTTCCTGTGAAACAATATTCATCAGTCAAATATAAAAAATATTACCAGAGTTTGAACTACTTCTAAAACTGCAGTGGCTTTTATAATCTTCTACTGGAGCTGACTGTCTTGTCATCCTACAGATTTCCAGCTCAGTGGCTTATAGAATTTGACAAAACGCTATGTTGCTCTGCATCTACATCCGTGTTCTAATTTATATCTAATTAATCAGTTAATGCTTTTTTTGAACTTCTGGTTGCTTCTTAATGGGCTGCTTTTGCTACGGTCTCACAGCAGTTTCAATTATCTTTCATTGGTGCAAGGACTACAGTTTTAGAAGTAATGCTGATTAAAAAAAAAAAGTTAGCATTTCTGAGCCAGATTAATATGTTTTACTTATTGTATAGTTTATATTAAAAACTGTTGTCTAGACTCCAATTACTGACAAGTACTACTTCTACAATGTTAAGTTTTGTTATGACGCTTACTCAGCATGTCATTCCAACTTTTTGGTTTTTTGCTGCCTCCTTGTCAAATATCAGCTTGCCTTAAAAGCACTTTAGTGCCTTGAAGATAATGAACAATTTGGCAGCAAAAATACTTTGACTGATTTGGAGTCCCTGCATAAACTACTTGGCGTCTGAGATCATTGAAAGCTATTATATTGGCTATTTTAAAATTAGGATCTCTTTCTGTTTGAATTTTGAAATCTCTCCTTGGGAGAGACATTTAAATGTAAACGTATATTTTCTCCCTTAACAGTAGCTATGGGCTATAATGGTAGAGCATTTTTGCTTTTTTATCTTCAGGTTTATTGTAAAGAGCCTTTGGATACATTTGCATGAAAGGCACTATATAAGCTCATTTTGTATTGCATTGTATTGTATTGTGACAAGTGCAATAATCTCCAGGTTTCCTATCCATTAAAGAACTAATTTCACAGCTCACTAATTATGCGAATGAGAAGGGGAAATAGGTCCTTTTTCTCTAAGGTATGCTGAACAGATGGCATAGCATTCATTTCCACCAGCTGAATCTAAGGTCCTCCCTTGCTTCTGGTTCCAAGACTTACCTCTGTTTACCAAAGAGAGCAGGAGAGAGATGTCAGTTTCTTATACAGCATGACAGTGTGTACTGAGAGGTGGTCTGTGTCCTAAGCTAATGCAACATTACTTAGCACATACCAGGTCCATTTATTTAGGATGGGACATGAAAACCAAGAAAATGAATGTGCATTTTAATGCAATTCTAATTTGTCTCTAATTTATGGAAGATACTGGTTAGATCTGTGCTAGGGATTTAAACTGACAGACATAAAACTATTAATAAATCAGTTGAGTACCTTTGGCACTGTATCTTGTCTGTAATTTCAAAACAGAAAAACATTTTCTTAGTCTGTGCACTTTTCTTCATAGGTAAGATTTTGCTACCTTGCTAATCTTCGCCTTTGTTTACTTTCACCTCACTTGTGGAAATGACTGACTTGAACCAAACATGCATACAGTGATTTATATAAACCTCTAATGCACTGCTTTTAAAAAGTAACCAGTGTCAGATACACACCAGTGTTCTCCTGTGATCCTGAATAGTTGGTATTTGGACCCTTATTTCAGCATTGTAAAGAGAAATGAGACTGAAGGTCCTGATGCATCCTATGTAAGACTTGGCAATAAGGCTGCATTTGCAGCACTACATGAGTGATCAGATATTTCTCTTCCTTTTACATGATAAGCAGTGTTAATTTTTTGTTTCCTTCTCTCAGTGCTGAGCTGTCACATGTTTTTGTTTTGTGTTCATGGTTCTGATTTCATTCTAATTTCAGACGGATGCAGCACTAATGTATGATGCGGTTCATGTTGTGTCAGTGGCCGTCCAGCAGTTCCCACAGATGACTGTCAGTTCACTCCAGTGTAATCGCCACAAACCATGGCGCTTTGGGACCCGCTTTATGAGTCTCATTAAGGAGGTAAGTCACTAATAAAGGGTCCTGCTTCATTACTTTCCTTTCTTCCAACTCCCATTTTCTTTTGTTTCCACTCTTCTTGAATTCTGCCTTTATTCTTTCAGTACATGGGAATCTCTCAGATTGTTATGTGTAAACAGTTCAACTGGCAAGGCAGCACTTTTATTTGAAAGTGGGTTTTTGGAGGTATTAGTTGGAACAAAGAAACATAAAAGGGTGAAATAACTGCATTCTAAATAAAACTTTTGGGTTTAGATATTTAGGGGGACTATGTGTGTGTGTAACATTTTTGGCATAAAACCCCAAACCCCTGTAACACCAATTCATAGACTATGAAAAATTCAATGGCTAAATACTGGCCTAAGTTCAAAGGGGGCAAGAATGAAGTTTAATTACTGTGTTTAATTTCTTTTTTTCTTTCTTCTTTTTTTCTTTTTTTTAATGGTGAATTAATAATACATGTGACCTTGGTCTTGTAGTATGCTCTTTAGATACTGACAGATAGCAATTCAAAGTTAAGATAGGAGATTTAAAGTTCTAAAAGTGAACATTGTATTCAAGTCTCCTGTACTGGAAGTAGCACCTAATACAGTATTATTCTATATATGCAAAATACTATGGAAGAGAACTATATGCAGTGGAATATAATCTCATTTTTAATATTGGCTCCTTTTAGGATGATAATTTAATTTTCCACATTCCCTCCTCTACTTTAGTATAGTTTTTGAACAAGGTAGACTTTAAATCATAAACCCTGAGAATATTGCACTTTATTAAAAGTAAGAAATCGGCTCTGGAAGATTGGATCAGTGACCTCAGTTTTTGCTGTCTCAGTGTGGTTTCTGAGGACTCAGCATCTTGCAAAAGTAAGCCTTTATTTGAATGAAATTTTCTGACAGAAAAATGAAATCCAGTGTTAATGAAAAAGATTGAGGCTGGAGTGGAGGGCAAATAGGGAAGCAGAAAGGGAAATGCACGCATGAATGATGGAGGAATGAAAACAAAGCAGTCTTCTATCTCATTTGGTAACAAGAGTAAGTTAACATGGAAAGTTGTTTAAAATATTGTCTGGGAAGACTGAAGAAATATTGATGTAATGAGCAAAAAGTGAATAAAAATATATTTTTTAAAACTCCGCAACAGGGTAAATTACTTAGATAGAATGACTGATTAATATTCCTGTCTTGGCAGAAGGAGAATTTGTTATTTTGGAGCATAAAAGGAAGAGTTATTTATTCATAGAAATTATTCTTTCTTTTTCCACAGGCCCACTGGGAAGGCCTCACAGGCAGGATAACTTTCAACAAAACCAATGGCTTAAGGACAGATTTTGATTTAGATGTTATCAGCCTCAAGGAAGAAGGCCTTGAAAAGGTGTGTACTATGTTTACCTCCAAAGTGATGAGAAACAAAGCAAAACCCCAACCCCTAAAAATAATAGCATTTTGAATAACGTTTCATGTGTTATGTAAAACAAGATACATCTTCTCAATATCTAGTTTCAAAGTCTTCTAGTAAAAACTGCTACCTTGATGTCTGGCAGTTAGTGGACTCTTGTGTGCTTCTAGCCACATTCCTAGATTTGAAAGGACTGAGGAAGAGTGAACTATTGTACTTGCAGCCATGCATTAATATGTTTTATTTTCAATCTATGTGGAGTGTTAGTTGGGATTCCAATCCCATTGCCTATCCTCAAGTGTGAACCTGTGAGTATGTGTAGTTGTATTTTCTTTACATCTTAATAATTCATGAAGAATTGCTGTCATCATGACTGTCTTTTAAGATGGAAGTTTGATTCTTGGAAAACAAAGTTTGTATCTGTAAGTGGCACTAAAAATTAAGAGTAAGTAGTAAGAATAATTATGACAGGTTTGTCTGTCTTCTGACATGAATTTTTCTTGTACAGAGATGGAGTGAAAGATCAAAGGATTGAGAAATGCCCTTTCTGTTTAGCCTTTGAACAAAAGGCCTTGGGGAGCACATACAGATATTTGGCCTGCCTAAATGACATCATGATGATCTGAAATCAGATCATCTTCCCTCTTTTCTCCAGCCACCCTGCCATGGAACGGCAATGCAGGAAGCTGCAGTGTCTCACATTGTTGTGATCAGCTAGGGTTTTGCAATTTGCATCTGCTAAATACATAGTGTGTATTTAGCTGTGGTGTTCAGTGTTCTGCAAGCACTATGTTTTCCTTCATCTTTAGATTTAGATTTAGGATTTTATGAGCTATTGCCCTAAGGTAATATTGTGGACCAAATAAAAAGAGAAATTAAGGGAAGGCACCATGCCACAGAGCTGCGTTTCATTTTTTCTGTAACTTACTGAATGGAGAAGCTAGCATAAGCAACATATTTCCCCAGATCTTCCATTCCCCCAGCCCCTCACCCACTGTACTAATTTTGGAATATAATTTTGTCTTACTAGGAAGATTAAAAAATACTTCAGAAGCCATGAGCTTTCTTTGAAACACTTGCATAGGTAATAATATTTCTAAAAATGTAAAGGGACAAAACTGTGATTAAAGGTCTAAATGATATTTTAAAACATTCAGCAATGCACTGATAGTACTCTTTCTATTAAATATTCCATGAAGGGAGCTCTGTAAATTTAAAGGGAAAAAAAAATATATAATAGTGATTAGATTTGAAAAGAAAATTAGCTTTGTATATGAGTAGAATACTTGCAATGCAACCTGTCTTACCGGAAAAAGAAATAGAAGAATTGATGACATGGTAACAGTTAAATAAGTGGCTGAATAGTCTGCATGTAAGTAATAAATGTTAAAATAGAGAAAAGGAAGTCTCTGTGGTCTAGGATAGCTTTAAGAACATTGTGTGACATTTGAGATCCATCAAGAAACATGGATTTTCTGGAAAATATAATCTTTCCACTGTACTTAATTTCTATTCAGGCAGAAATGCGAAATAGTTAAAGAAATGCAGACATTGTAATACATTTGTGTTTCAATGACATATGTGATATCACTTCACAATCCTATTAAAAAAAGGTGGCTTTGTTATGAAATTTTCTCTTTGTGGACTGGACATTTTCTGAGAGAACACTGGTGCAAAATATTGCATAATAGATGTGCAATGGACTAAAGGAATGGTATCTTCAGTCTGGATCTGTGTTATGTCTGGTTTTGTTTCACCATCAGTATTGATATGTAAGTATGAATCATAAAAGCATGTTAATTTAGTTCTCAGTCTGCAATGTGTTAGTGTAGTTTAGGCCCAGTCAGCAATCAAGCACCACATAGCCGCTTGCTCACCTACCTCATCCAGTGGGATGGCGGAGAGAATTGGAAGAAGGTAAGAAAACTCATGGGTTGAGATTAGAACAGTTTATTAAAAATAAATTAAATAATAATACAAATATAATAATAATAATAATAGTACCACTAGTACATCTACTACTGAAAATAATATGTAATGAAAAGGAAAACAGCAAATTGAAACCCCCCAAACGGTACAACCACTTGCTACCTGAGGCCTAGCCAGTCACCAAAAGCCAGAGAGAGCCCAAGAGAGCCCTGAGGCTCCTCCACAGCCAACTGTCTCTCCCCGCCGCCCCCCCCCCCCCCCCCCCCCCAGTTTATATACTGATCATGAGGTTTTATGGAACTAAGTATTCCTTTGGTTAGTTTGGGTCAGCTGTCCTGGTTGTGTCTCATCCCATCTTTTTGCAGAGAAGAAGCTGGGAACACAGGTGCAGTATGAGAAACTGAAAAAATCCTTCACTTAATATCAACATTACTTGGCAAGAGCTAAAAACATTAGTGTGTTATCTATATTCTTCACAGCACAAATCCAAACCACAGCCTCATATTAGCTATTGTGAAGAAAATTAACTCCATCCCAAGAAAAAACAGCATAATTGGGAATTATGTACCCCACTGAAAATATAGAAATAAAACTAAAAGGTCCATAGAGATCAGGAATATGGGAAGAAAATAAAATTCAACAGGAAATACAGTGCTCTAAAACAGAAAATAGTAAAAAGAAAAATGTAAAACAGTAATAATGACAGCTATGTAAAAGATAACAACAGACAGTGTTGTAAAAGGATATGGGTATTTTATAACAAGTAATTACTTGATATGTGTATACTGAAGTTCACAGAAAAGGAAGATACTTTTACGGATTTATGGCTCATTTTGGCCTTGAGATAGAGAGATGTGATGATATTAGTTTTTCACCAAAATGTGCTGACAAACTTTCCAAAGAACTGTAAGAAATAGATACCATATATTAGAAAACTTTAGGAGATAGGAAAGTGTTAGGAAGGAGTGATGAGTACTACATCAGTTATGAGCTAAAGCAGAGCAGTTTCTGTAGGGTGTAGTGGTATGATATTAGGAAAAGGAAAATTAAGGTGTATGCATGTTAGATTGAATTCGTTAGTAAATATGTGGAATGTATAGGTTATTTTACTGGGAAAGAGAAATCATTGTTGATAAATAAATGTTTTTCTTTGGTGAAAACCTGATTATTCTTGAATCCAGGGTGAATCATTAAACTCTAAAACAGGATACTTTCTAGTAGAGAGAGTACATTTTAGCCAGTCCTTTTATTTTAAAGAGCTGCATCAAAGTTTTTTTGGGTTTTTTTGGTCACAATATTGTCTTATGTTAAAGCTATGATGAATCCCTGCCCCTTTTCTCTGACCCTTACCTCCCTCCCTTCACAGGAGCACCCCCTCTCTCTACATCTCACTCTTTCCTGTCTGTGTTACTGTGTTACTCTCTAGTTCTTGCCCTTCCCTCTTTCCTCCCTCTCCGTTTCCTCCCTGTCTCCCTTCCCCCTCCTTCTTTGTTTCCATTTCCATCTAATCCCTGTCTGCTTGTCTCTCAAGCTCTTTGCTCTTTCTGTCCCCATTCTCTTTATTTTCTTCTTTCTTCAGGAGTGTTTCCCCATCTTTGTCCATGTCTTGTATGTTCCCAGTGTTCTTCCCAAACCACCATCTTGCCAAGCCTGTCTGTCCATGTAGTTAAAATTCCTGAAAGGCCTGTCTTTCTGTCCTAATTTCATGGGATGAGAGAAGATGGCGTGATGGGAATTATATACTATGTGTGTTGTGTTTTTATACTATAAATAGTTATTTTTTCATCTAACCTGTTTCCAAATATGGGGGAATGATTTTATGTGAAGGACAACAGTTCAACCCAACAATTTCAGCTGTAATCTATAATCCAACAAAATGTGACAAAATGAAATATATTGAAGAGAAAAATATTTATGAAGCGAAAAGAGTTATTGTGAAGTATTTATAGAAGACCATTCTTGAGATTTTGTAAAAAAATATCCTAGATAAATTTCCTGGTTTATATAATGGAAAATTACCTAAATCATGTGCAATGGCTGCTGAAGTCAGTGAGAACAGGAAAATTGCTCATTGATTTTCAAAAAGATGCCATGTGTGATCTCCGATTTTACATAAGATACCTGTTCCTGAAACTCTTCAAATAAGAGGTGATAATCAAGCATCAATCAATATGAAGTATGCTTTTCCAAATAAGAATTAATTTCTGACAAAAATAATGGTTTCTTGTAAGATAAAAATGATAAAATTAATAGATGACAGGAGTGCTGCTAATGTAATGTACAACAAAATTTGCTGACAGTCAATATGGTCACACTGAAACTATGGTTAACCAAAGTGAAAATCCCAAACTGTGATGATCCAGTATAATAAGCAAACTGTCATTTTAATTACAGTCAATCACTATTTACACTGAAGCTGCATCATGAGGAAAATTATTTTGTATTTCAGGGAGATAACAAATACCTGAATTTAATACACTTCTGATATGAAAATCTGTCGCTTAAGAAGAATCATGTTTCTTGACTAGAGGTGTTACCAACTGGCTTGAAACCATGCTCAGGAACCTACACACAGGATGCACACAAATGACACAAAATTAGTTGTAATTCATTGTCCAGCATTCCGATGTAAGATCTTTTTTTATTTAGTATCTTTATTAATGACCTGGGAAACCCAGCAAGTGCAATAAACAGAGGGTTTTGTGAAAGTTAAAGGAAAAAAAGAAAGTGAGATAATAGATCTCTAGAAGCCAGACATATTGGTATTGACATATTTGGCAAAGGCGGCAAGCATATTAGTGTTTCTGAAGAAAGCAAAAGAAATGAAGCAGTACCAAAATGGGAAATACATAAATAAGAAGAAATAATGCTTCTCACACTAGAGTATAAATAATTATTTACTTGAGATAATCACCACTGATACTAACTACTCTACAAAATATAATGAAGAAAAGACATATTTGTCAGTTCTTTGCGGGTTGAATATGACTCTGATTTTGGCTGCATATTTAGACAGTTGGTACCACTGCAGAAGGGCAAAGATCATTCCTAATACAACTGACATTGTGCTCAACAGTAGAACTGTGGGAGGGTAGTGTGCAGGGGCTGCTGTTTTCTGGGGACTGGCTGGGCATTGGTCGCTTGATGGTAAAGAATTGGGGCTTTTTTGTGCATCACTTGCTTTTCTTGGGTTTTATTTTCCTCTGTCTTTGTTATTGTTGGCTTTTTTGTTTTTTTGTTTTTTTTTTTTTTCCTGACAATATAAATATTTATTTTTTTAATTATGAAAATGTCTTTATCTCAACCTATGAGTTTTTGCACATTTATCCTTCCAGTTTCTCCCTTCGTGTCCCTGTCCCCCTCCCCCCCACCTTCCCACTGGGCAGGGAGTGAGCAGCTGTGTGGTGTTTAATTGCTGGACAAGGTTAAACCATGACAATTATAATGGATTGGTCTTGGTAAGGTAACTTTGGAGAAAGTCTGGGTGCATCTAAGAAGAGACTATTAATTTAAATATTTTAAAAACAAATAACTTACTGAATTGTGATTGGCATGACTAGAAGCAGATCTTTATTATATGACAAATTGCATTTTTATTTTAAAGAGGAAGCATGCACTTTAGACATGCTTATAGGAGATAAACTAGAATCATACCGTTTCTTTGATAATAACTGGGATAAGAAGCGGCTACCACTTCTTATAGTACTGTTAAATTTACATAGCTATGTCTAAATATTCACCTGTGAACTTTTTATTTGTACACAAACTTAATTTATACTGTAATCTATAAAAATTACCAAATCTGAAAACACACTTCATATTACACTTGTACTTTATAGTATAAACTCAAAAATGGATTATGTTGGTTATCAGTAACCTTGAAAAGAGAATTTTCATAAGGTTTGAGATTTATGTCCTTATTCTGATACCAAATGTACTGCTAAATGTCCCAAAATCTGTCTAATATTTCCAGAAGATACTAGTAACTTTGAGTTGCAGTCCAATATAGCTTTCCTCTTCTCAAATCCCTACTAGATTGCTGAGCAGACTATATAAATTGTATGCAAAGAATTACTGTAATCAGCACACTCCAAACTAGATAAAGGTCCAGGAATGTATTGTAATTATCTCTAATTCTACTATATGAATTTATTAAAGTTTTTTTAAAAAAATTATCATACATATTAACTGTATGTAATTTTCATTATTCAGAATTTAATTATTCATTCTGATTTAACAGGTCTGATAATTTGACTTAGTTCTTATTATTTAGGAAGTACTTTTTTTCTAGAGTATTATTCCTTTACAAATCATGCCAACTGCATTTTATTATGAAATTAAATTAATATTTTTAGAAGTAAGTACAGATCTTTTTATTAGAGACTGAATGCACAGAATATTTAAACTTAAAATAATCAAATTAATTTTAAATTGGTGTGAACATTAGCCAAACTTCTTTTCAGTATTTGCTGAATTCTGTCCTTTGGTAATGATGCTGAGTATTTTCTGCTGAGAAAACACTTCCCCTGAGATTTAATTTTTGTATTGTAGTATTGAACTATTGGGTAGGAAACATTGTGAGGATTAATTAAAAGCTTTGTTTAAGTGGTATGGAATTGATTAACAATTTGGAAACCTCAGAGTGTACCTGCCTAAAGGTGGAGGGCAAACTTTTCTTACGGTGCCTGAGAAAAAAGTCCTTAGGTTTATCCATTCCAGTATTTTGTATCTGAAAGTAGGTGGTTGCAAAAGTGTAGGAAGGAATATAAGAAAATGTCAAGTGCATTGTAGTACTCTACCAGAATGCTCCCAGAAACTCCACTTAGTAAAGTCTGAAGGGATGGTGTCTTCATACACACAGGTAATTTTATAATAAATACAGAATTTTGAGAAAATGACTCTACAGTCAGAGTTTAAGCACATATTTCCTGTTTTTTACTCTTTATGAACCTTTCAGTAATGACAGTCTCAGCAGCCATAACCTCTGCTGAAAGGCAAAAGATGAATATGCTGTTAATTTCCTATTAGTAAGATGTCTGAGAGTGTCACAAATATGTATTTTTCCTTTGGATTACAGGTTTAGGACTTGTTTCATAGATTTATATAATGAAGCTAGATTGCCTTGATGCCATTGTATCGGATCAGATGATGCAACTCTTTGTCTGGAAACCATTTTATTAGAAAAAAACCCCAACAGAATACAAAACCCCCTGAACTAAAAGTAGAGAACTGTGGTTTACCAAAACAGCAGTAAAAGGATGGAAACTTGTCCAAACTTTCTGCAGGATTGCAGTAACCTTATAGTTGCCCAATAGTTAAATACATGAAAGCTTGGATACAAGTTTTTATCACTCAAGTGTGGTTGAGAAACTGTATTTCATGTCCTTGAAGAGCACAACAATTGCCATGTTACAGAATATTCTATGATATCTGATGATTAGTCTTTTAGTCTTGGGTCCTGTGCTATGGATAATAAGTGTTAACCTGTTTGATTTGAATCAAAGAATAGGGGATCAAGGGCTTGACAGACTCCCTGTGATGGTATTTACTGTGTGAACATTCTCTCTAAGGTGTATGTTAGTATATCAGTTTGTTTCACTTTTTAGGAAAACTTGAAAGTTTGTTGGAAGTAAATGTAATGCAGTAGAAGTAAATTGTAAATTGTTTGAACTGCAGTTATAGGTAGTAGACTACCTTGGTTTGCTTTTTGTGCATTTTTGGCATTTAAACTGTTCTAGTGAAAACACATTAGAAATTCTATTCTGTTCAAAAAGCTACTTTAAAATTAAAAACCTGTGCCTAACCAAATAAGAAGTAGTGAATTTGCTGCACAGTTTATGCACCGAGTTCTCTAGAAGAAACAGCTTTGAGAATCTTTCTGTGATTTGAGAGCTATACATATCAGTAGTATATAAGAATCTGTGGTGTAAATTGTTGAGTTCAAGCTCTTTAATAAAGATAATGCAAAAAATGTCTTATTTGGAACACCTGACTTCCGTTCCATTTCTTAGATTTTTAATTCAAAAAAATAGCTTTTGACAAGATAAATTTGAATTATGAACTTGAATGAAGTATATGATTTAATGAATTTAGGATTTGAAATTGATCAAATAAGGTGATGGCATTCCCTCAGAAATTTTTTGTGCTACTTGTGTACCTGAAGTTGAATCTCGTAGAAGAGATTAGTTCAGCTTCAATTATGTAAAGAAACAACAGGGACAGGATCCGATTTCAGTATTTGTCACTCCTTGTTATTCTGTTCTAGTTTAGTCCTTCTTTGAAGCATAGGAAACACTATGAGTGCTGTAATTAACAGAATATTGTAACTAAAAGTTCTTGATGCTTTTACAATTTCTTAACTGTGGCCACACTGCAAGGCTGAACATTTTGGATTTCCCAAAACCAAGAAGACTTTAAATATGACAGAGTATAATGGAACGAGGTTTAATAACAAATATTAGCACACTTTTATTTTTCCTGTAGCAATTTGTTTTTCCTTATAGTGATCTTTTCTAGGTGTTGAAATGTAACTAATGGACAATTTACACAGTAATTAACTGTTTTATAGGTTGGAACTTGGGATCCATTGAGTGGACTTAACATGACAGAGAATCAGAAAGGAAAACCAGCAAACATCACAGATTCCCTCTCCAATCGCTCTTTAATTGTTACCACCATCTTGGTAAGCAATTATATTTACATTTCCGGAAATCAAGTTGTACAGGAAAGCTAATAAAATATGGTATACTAATTACAACGGTAATGAACAGTCTGCAGTAAACGCTACAGTTACTTAGAAATTACTGTGTCATGAATGAACTCCAATTGTTAAGCTAGTCATGGATATTTACTCTTTTTGAAATTGTAAGTAAATTATCCCAATTTTAGGGTTATGTCAGTTGATTAGTAATTTCACTTTCCTTATTATTTACTAAAATATTTGGTTCTGTCACGAAGGTGTTTAGTTCAGCACTATATGAGAGGACAAAAGGTGTTTGTTTAAAAATTGATTTGGCTATTAGCCTGACAGTGTTAGCTAGCAAAATGTATTGCTTTCATTTGCTATTCTAACATCATGATACTACCTCTAGAGAAAATGAAAACTATTTAACATTTATTTTCATCATTGTTATAGCTTTATTAAGATTTTTAAGCATACACAAATTTAATAAGATGTGATTTCAACTAGATTAGAAGAAACATTTTATGTAACTTCTTTTTCATTGCCATTGTTGACAAATTCACAGTGATGAATGAGATATTTTAAAATTATAATTATATATATTTAGTTTTCTAAAAATGTAGAAATTTCAACAACATAATTTTGAAATAGTAATTTTAATTTTAACACAAATGAAAAACTTTCCAGATGTGTCTGCTGCGTCATTTGCCACCGTTATAATGAATTTGCAGATATCAAAAAATAACTCACTTTCCAACAGTTTTATTCTTTAATAAGGAGTTTTACCTACCAACATATAATTGGATGTTTCAAGATAGAATAAATTTTCATGTGTACATAGATACAAATGCCAGTGTGTTTCTGCATTGCGTTTGCGTAGCAAGGTCTTGGTAGTTGGGACGATACAGGGATGGCTTCTCTGTTAAGGTGCTGGATGCCTCCGCTATGTTCAATAGAGGCTATGCCAACCGGCTTCAAGACGGACCTGCTACTGGTTGAGGCTGAGCCAGTCAGTGATGATAACATATTTAAGAAGAGGAAAAAAAACATTTGGTCAAGAGAAACCAACCACATACAGTTGGCCTTGGCCTGTCGATCCAGCCTGTTCAGATCCCTCTGTAGAGTGTTCCTACTCTCAGGTAGATCATCATTCTTGCCCAACTTGGTGTCATGTGCAATCTTACTGAGGTTACACTCGATCCCCTCGTCCAGATTAATGATAAAGATATGAAACAGAACTGGCCCCAGTACTGAGTCCTGGGGAACACTATTGTGACCAGCTGCCAACTGGATTTAACTCCATTCACCACCACTCTTGTTTGGCCTGACCATCCATCCATTTTTTTTACTCAGTGAAGAGTACACCCATCCAAGCCAAAATCAGACAGTTTCTCCAGGAGAGTACTGTGGGAAATGGTGTCAAAGGCTTTGCTGAAGTCTAGGAAGACAACATCTACAGCCTTTCCCTCATCCATTAAGCAGGTCATTTTGTCATAGAAGGAGACCAGGTTAGTCAAGCATGATCTGCTCATCACAAACTCATGCTGACTGGGCCTGTTCACCTCACACATATTCACAGTGTTAGGAGTTGAAAGGGACCTCTAGAGATCATCTAGTCCAACCCCCCTGCCAGAGCAGGATCACCTAGAGCAGATCACACAGGAACAAGTCCAGCCAGCTTTTGAAAGTTTCCAGGGAATGAGACTCCACCACCTCTCTGGGCAGGGAAGAAGTGTTTCCTCACGTTCAGTTTGAACTTTCTGTTTTCCAGTTTATAGCCATTGCCCCTAGTCCTGTCACTGGACACCAGTGAGAAGAGCCTGACCCCATCCTCCTGACACCCACCCTTTAGATATTGATAAGCATTGATAAGATCCCCCTCAGCCTCCTCTTCTCCAAGCTATAAACAGACCCAGCTCTCTCAGCCTTTCCTCATATGGAAGGTGCTCCAGGCCCTTCATCATCTTAGTGGCCCTGTGCTGGACCCTCTCCAGTAGCTCCTTGTCCTTCTTGATCTGAGGAGCCCAGCACTGGACACCGTACTCCAGGTGAGGCCTCACCAGCACAGAGGGGGAGGATAACTTCCCTCCACCTGCTGGCCACGCCCTTCTTAATGCATCCCAGGATGCCATTGGCCTTCTTGGCCTAGAGGGCACACTGTTGGTTCATGGTCGTCCTGTTGTCCACCAGGAGTCCAAGTTCCTTTTCTCCAGAGCTGCACTCCAAGAGAACAGGCCCCAACCTGTACTGGAACATGGGGCTGTTCTTCCCCATAGGCAGCACTTTACACTTGCCCCTATGGAATTGCATTAGATTTCTCCCTGCCCAGCTCTCCAGCCTGTCCAGGTCACGCTGGATGGCAGCACAGCCTTCTGGCATGGCAGCCACTCCTCCCAGTTTGGTATCATCAGACCTGGTTGTCCTGTACATGCCACATAATGTCACTCAGGATAATGTGCTCCACAACCTTCCCCAGCACCGAGGTCAGACTGACAGGCCTGTAGTTCCCTGGATCCTTCTTCTGGCCCTTCCTGTAGATGAGCACCACATTGGATAACCTCCAGTCAACTGGGACCTGCCCAGTCAGCCAGGACTGCTGATAGACGACGGAAAGTGTCTTGGTGGGCACTTCTGCCAGCTCCCTTAGGTTACCCTGGGATGGATCCCATCCAGTCCCATAGACTTGTGACAGAGTGGCTTTGATGGGCACCTGGTATCCAGTCAAGGTCAACCCAGCACAGCTTCTGACCTTTTATATAATATAAGCCATATAACTTCATCCAGTGGGCAGCTTTTTGGTTACTTATAACGTCTTTTTTTATTTTAAGATTTACAAATTATAGATAATCTTCTGAAATCCTTTATTTCATTTAGTCCAC
This sequence comes from Rhynochetos jubatus, assembly GCA_027574665.1. Lineage (NCBI taxonomy): Eukaryota > Metazoa > Chordata > Aves > Eurypygiformes > Rhynochetidae > Rhynochetos > Rhynochetos jubatus. Next base: position 79,900,593 of record CM050650.1, on the reverse strand, counting down.
TAATTAAAAAATACATACAATTGGAACATGGCTGACTCATGCTTCTTACTTGCAGAAGTAAGTTCTTATGGTAAGACCAGTGCTGTTTTACCACATTTTTCTCTTATACTATTAATTACCATTTATAAACATATAATCTCTTGGGTTTTGGTGGGTTTTTTTTGTTTGTTTGGTTGGTTTTTTTTAATACAAAATTTAAATGAACCTCTTGTACTTTCTAAAAGTAAATCATATTGTTTAGAGAATTAGTCGGTCTATTTTCTTCCTGCTGTTTTTCAGAAGTTCTCAAATTTTGTGTGTATCAGAACTACTGCATTATCAATTAATGCTTCTTAGTAATTCCATTTGACTCCCCTATACTCTTGTTATGTTGTATTCAGATGGCCTGCCTAGGGTTTTTCTTGAACCATTCCACTGATACAGGTTTCACATTTTTCCTAATTGCTTTTTAGAAATTACTGCTGTTCAGAATGTTGTCCTATTTCTATTAGTGACCTGATCTCTTCATTACTCAGGACTCAACTAGCTTTTGTATCATCTGCACGCTTCATTAGCAATCTTTGTATACTTGATTCCAGATCAGTGGTAACAATACTGGGACAAGGACCAATCCCTGAATGATTGCATACGAAAGACTCAGTAACTTAGCGTGCTTCATAGAATCATGGAATGGTTTGGGTTGGAAGGGGTCTTAAAGGTCATCTAGTTCCAAATCCTCTGCCATGGGAGGTTGCACAAAGACCCATCCAACCTGGCCTTGAACACTTCAAAGGAGGGGACATTCACAACCTCTCTGGGCAACCTGTTCCTGTGCAATCAAATCTAATCATGTTTGTTTGTGTTTTAACACATGATACTGTATATATCATATTGATTTTGTGTAGTGATACACTTGCGTGATTTTTTTTAAGTAATGATCTCAAGAAAAGATAAGCTGCATAAATATAAATGTCAGTGCTATCAATGAGTTTTTATGTGAAATAAGTAATGAAGTTATCACAGTTTTATTTAAATTCGCATAAATTTTTAATTAGTTAATTATTTATCTGGTAGCTGAATCTGCTATACAAAGGTACTGAAAGCACTTTTCATTATGTATTTATCATAGAATCATAGACTGGTTTGGGTTGGAAGGGACCTTACATATCATCTAGCTCCAACCCCATGCCATGAGCAGGGACACATTCCACTAGAAAATTTATATTTTAATATTTATTTATAGTTTAATTTATTTATTTTAGGTAATTTTAGTATTAACTGTGTTGATCTGGTATATATTTCAATAACACTGGTGCCTGTTATAATTTGAAAGTCTGATTTTGTTTTTAGTTACATAGATATGTGTAGTACTATTTGGTGATGTGTATTTATAAATGGTGTCTCAACCTCTAATTTATCCTTTACAAAATTGACCAAAAATAATTCAATTAATATATGACGTGAACAAGAAATACAACTATTTTGGCTAACTTGGTTTTTTTTAATCATTAAGGTTTAATATACAATTCTGAGAATTCATATTTTCCTGCTAGTTTTCTGGCATTTATTGTTATTAAGCTTTCATTAAAACATTTTTTCTACCTTACATCCTCTCTAGACCTGATTAATTTTCTTCTCATAATATTTTGTACTGAACACATACTTATTCTTCTCTAGTCAACTGGACTTGGTTCTTAGCCAAGAGGTGATTGTGTTTATCTTTTTCTTCCACCAAAACAGTTAACATTCGTAGATAACCTACTGTGGCACTTAGGTATAATTACCATTATAAAGTGTCTCCTAATTTCCAACCTTTATTTATTTTGCTAAAGTTTAAGGACATTAATTTCTGTCCCCTCTGCAAAAAGAACTTTTCTGCTTTATATTTTATTAACAACAGTATCCATACATAGTTTTTTTCTGTAACTGTCTCTGCTTCTAGAAGAACTCTCCTGGAGCCATTTGCCTTAATATTGTTTGAACAGTTTCTGTCAAAACATCCTAGTAGTTTCTCTGGACAGTTTATTTTATGTTACATTACTTGTTAATTGTATGAAGATCAGTAGTGTACTTTTTAAAAATAGGGGTGTGACCTTATTAATTTCAACAGAAATATATTAAAATAGAATCTCAGCAAAGTCTTCATTCAGTACTTCGTTTTATTGAAAAAAAAGGTGTTAGAGGCAACAGGAGAACAGTTCTGAACACACCTCTCAAGATCAAGAGATTTCCCTGCTTTTTCCTTTACATTTTAGGTAAAATCTTATATGCTAAAATTCCAGTTTTATGCAGATACAATGTCTAGATCGTGGGACACCTCAAGATAGATGTTTACAGCGGGAATGCTGACAATTCCTTATTAAAGCTGTCAGATATCTGCAGAATGAGGTGCCTATAACCTCGCTGAGTGCTGATGTGGAGATTTAGGGCTGAATGAATTTTACTAAGATACGCTGGAGATTTTATCTGATTATTTATTGAGATTTTCATTTGGTACAGTAATTTTATCTACTACCATTTGTCTTACTTTACTTTTTTTTTTTTTATTATTTTAAAAAATGAAGGAACCCTGTCTAAAACATGAGCAAAAACTAAGTTGTGTATGTAACCTATCAAATACAACATGAATATTGGTGCCATATTGTAGTGTAAAACTTTACCATGTGTTTTTTTTTTTTTCTTTCAGTTGCCAAAGCACATTGTAAGCCTCTTAAAATGCAGAAACAATGTTCATGCAAACAATGCATTTGATGTTAATATATAATATATCTTGTTAAAGAGCAGATTTAAAATTTAGTTTTTATATTAATTCCTTGAAGATATGTCTACGGTGTATACAGTGTCATTTTTTGAAATAAAAATGATCAAAAGAGTCTTCTGACTAGCTACAGTTTTGAGATAAATAGAGTTTAGACAACCATAGGCTAAAAGGATTCTACCTCTCATCTTCATTCTTTGTACATGGACCAGTGTCACGACAGCGTACTACTTCAGGTTAAAAAGAAAAGAAGGTTGTGAGGGCACTCATTACCTATTCTGCCTTTTAATTTTTACAGGAAGAGCCATATGTTATGTTCAAGAAATCTGACAAACCCTTATACGGAAATGATCGATTTGAAGGTTATTGCATTGACCTTCTCAGGGAGCTGTCTACTATCCTTGGATTTTCCTATGAGATTAGACTGGTGGAGGATGGAAAATATGGAGCTCAGGAAGATGCCAGTGGACAGTGGAATGGAATGGTTCGTGAACTAATTGATCATGTAAGTTAACTCTCAGAAACTTTCTGCTATCCATTTAGCTTTCAAAAATATTTATGTAAATTATAAAACTTCTATGATAATGGTATTTTAATAGGACTGTTTTGGAAAATGCAGATATTTAAAAAGTAATGCAAATATATTCATATCAATGGTTTCTATAATGTAGAATTTGTTAAACAAAGACCGTTCTGAATCTCTGTTTTGCCTATAGGCAGACTTTGTTTCTGCCAAATGGGTTTAGCTCTTCCGTGGCATATGCCTAAGTCTATTGAATAGATAGCATTCAAAATTTATTTCTGAGAACAAATATACAAATATTTTTTGTGACAAAATGCATGTCTTCATTATAAAAACAGGAGTCAGGCCTCCTCTTGATAGTGGATCTGAGACTTTGTCTTAGAGCAATTTCTGTTTGCATACTGTAAAAAAATAAATTATTTGATATACACAAAGAAGAGGAACATCTTTCTTGAAACTAATGATAAAATGCAGGCAGTAAGCTAAAAATATCAACATATATTAAAGCAGCAAAGTAATGCAATATGTGTCAAAACATATAGCGTTACAATTACTTTTAAATGAGTAAGGCAGACATTACTGCATGTCCTTGAAAACATGTTTCCAATTTGGTCATGCCAGTTAAATTCAGCCTCTTAAAAACATTGTAATGAATTTGAAAATAATGTCATTGTCCCTTTTTGCATTTATTTGGGTGAATTGCCTGATGTAGAGACGTTTGATCATATAAATAGGGAGAAGGGGAGACTGTCATAGCTAATTGAAGAGAAACATCCTAATGGTGCCAGAAACTGCATGAATAACATGAAAAATAATCACTAATCTTATTTCAGGCTGTTTTAAGATTTCAGTCGATGAAGAGAACATAGGCTAATGAAAATATTCATATGTACTGTAAGGGTTGTTATCTTTGTGCTTTTCTAGTAAATAATAATCTGCAACAGAGGTTGATTATGCCTAGCTTCACAGTTTTAAGAAGAATGCATGGGTGTATTATATTTCTATTATCATTAAATATGTGTATGCATTACACCAAGTATACATAAGTAGAAAGTAAACAGATACTTAGCTAAACTCTCTTTCCATCTTTATACATGCATATTTTTCACACATCATATGTAAATGCATAGGCATGCATAAATATTAGATTTGATGGTTGGTAGACAGTTTTATCATCTGGAATAATTTTTCATGGTGGAGGTAGATATTGTAGAAGTACTTCATATGTAATTCTTCAGAAGCAAAGATAAATCATATTTGCTTTTATTATACAGTCCTAAAACTTTCCTGAACAAGCATTATCATGCCCTCACTAAGATAATCTTGAAATAAAATACTATTGAAGAAGTTGCAACAGTGAAGTATGTGGAATGGGAGCTGTTCTAAACTTTTCCTCTTGATAACACAGAATGAAACGTGTTCCTTTTTCCCCATAGATAACATATAACAAATCTTAGATCACAACTTATTTTGGCTTTTGAAATGATGCTTAGAGTCAAAAAAAGTTTAGATACTATACTTCGTGCATCACGGAAGGTATAGTCTAACTTCTTAATGTGGATCATAACTTTTTCTAGTCTTTCTCAATGTCTCAATTGTTAAAATTTTCCTTGTAACGTTTCTCTGGTTTAATCCTTTTTTTAAAAATCTATTTGACTACATGTAATTTATTTATGCATCTGTCTCATTTATTAACATGCATGTTATTGGTATATTTTATTAGCAAGCAATGCTTCAGAACTGATGCACAAGAACTTAGAGAAGGATTCCAGATAGACAGTTACAACATTTGATGTTATCACATGGTTAGTAGCTCACTTGGCCCTTTAGCTTAGCTTTTCTTTCTTTTCCCTTAGAGAATATTTTTAAGTGTCAAAAAGGTTTTGCTTTGTGTAAAGTAATGTAATAAACTCAATTACTGTTTCTTTTGGAAAGGTGAAATTATTCCATCTACACTTTTCAACCTAAGTTTCTAATTATAAAAAAATAGACTACAGAATGAAGACAGACTTCTGCAAATTGCCATAATATTTACATTTATTTAAAGAATATTTTTAGAATTTATTTTATTTTTATCTGCTTGTTATATTTTAACTGTCACTTAAGTTCAGAAAGAAAGGATACTATACTGTATATAATTATAATGGGAGTTTGTAGCACATGTAAATTAAGAATAAATAAAATGCGTAATTTCTGTATATTATGTGTGTAGAAAAGAAGATCAACAATTTAGACAGACATAAAAAGTACCAAATAGAATCTAAATTTGTTAAATAATCTGTTTAAATCTGTGCTTAGTCACTACATAATTGCTTGAAATCAAAAGTAAGTAAAATTAACAGAATGTTATCTGAACTAAGCTCAGCAAATCATGTCATTCTCAGGCTTGAAATTTTACAGTGGCAGCAGACTGAAGCCTTTACTTTAGACTTTGTGGGTTTTCAGTCTGCTTTCCCATAGTTTATTCACCTTTATTCTTTCTTTGACTGTTTTCCTAGGTGATCACATATGCCATCATTCTGATACTGGTCTCCAAACAGTGACTGGTTTCCTTCTGAGTAAATGATAGATACTGAAAGTGAAAAATGAGTTCAGCAATTCTTTCTCTTTGAAAACTGAGTGATAATGAATTCTCATTGGAAAGGACAGTGGTCTCTGTAGTTGCAAATGCATGAGAAATATTCACTAGGACAGTGAATACAGATGAGTTTCCCTATGATAATATTTTCAACTGAATTTCACTAGTCAAGCAGTGTGATTTCCTTGCCACAATTTTTCATTAAGTATTTTACCCTCCTCTCTGGTTAATTCAAGACAAGGGTGTTAGGTATTTGGGAAGGGGGAGCGAAAATCCAGGTATCCCAATCCTTTATGGTTGTATTCCTCATAAAGAAGTATTCTTTATACTGATTTGTTGCCTTTGGTTCAAAAACTTTATTCAAGGACAGATTTAGTGAATTGGTTTTTGAACTGAATTATAAATTCTGGAAATTTCAGGTTGTTCTGAGGCGCTAAAAGTTGTTATGGAACTATCTTTTATTGTATGAGATATATAGCATATGTAAATTATGTTCCCTTATAGCTAGCAGATACTGATAGAATTAAAGTAAATAATTTTGGTGGTTTGGTTTTTTTTTTTTTTCCTGTTAGACTTTCTACTTTACAGCTCCAAAATGACTTTAAAATGTTTTTATTGTTGGGTTCTAAAACAGGCAAAATATTACTATTTTATACTTTCCCAGAGTTATAAATGAAAAATCCACTTGGAGGTAGTTTGCTATTATTACATACCATTAAAAATAACCTTTTTTTTCTTGGCTCTTTGAATGATTCTTCTAAAGTACAATGCTTATGCATTACAAATAGACTTAAGACTTGCAGATCGTTTATGATTCATAAATAATTATAGAAAAGATCCAATTTTTACATCATGACTGTTCTTTTATTATATGTGAGGATTAAATGGGAACTTTCCTTCGTATCTGAGATGAGCAGAATTTTCAGTTGGTGGACTTCAAGACAAATGCAGCTTGGCAGTTGGAAAGCACTACTTAATTTGAATTATCTTGAGTCATAGCTTTGTGTTTTACTTCAGTATCTTCTGGATTTTTTAAAATCAATATCTTACTAATAAATGCTTATATACAAAACGATTACATTTATAAAAATTTCACTGGTCTTTTCTTAGTAGAGTAGTTCCAGATGTTTATATAATGTTTAAAATGTTTCTGGAGACCTCTTTCTCTAATAATGTCTTTTTTTTTTTGATTTTATGTCCTTATGTTCTTGAAGGCCTAGCTCTTTGTATTACTATGTAGAAGTGAAAAAAAGCTTCCAGTAAACAATTATATACATTTTTGGTTGCAACCTTTTTGAGACAAAGTAAAAAACTATATGAGTAAAGGAATTTAAGTTTCCATGTTGTTTTTTTTAACCTATCTCCCCAGTTTCATCATGTTGTTTGAACTCGTCCTCTGTGCTTCATACCTACTGCAAATCCTGCCATATAGAGCCTCATAAGGAAAGGTTAAGGAGCTTCTCTTGCCTCTTCTCCTCAAGGATAGTCTTCCTCCTTTTAACTTTCATGGAAAAGGTCTGACAGTTGGGATTTTTCAATACAATACAGGACAGTTTAGCCATGCCTCTTTCATTAATCAAAATCACAGAAAATCTGATGGTTAGAGGGAGGTAGAGACTATTTAGGAGAAAGAAAGATCACGTGTTCTGTCTTTTGCACCAGTCTTATATGTGCTGGACCATAAAACCTGTGGCCTGTTAGTACTCTTCAGAGCACCATTTTTTTTGCTTTATGGCTGCCTCCTTGTATTAGTGAAATCGCTGGTCTGAGATTGACACTTTCACGGCTATATGTAACTCTTAACTCCAATGGATTTTTTTTTTTTTTGTAAATAATGCTCCTAAATTATTTTACTGACACTTACTCATATACTACTGCTTCTTGAATATCGTTATTAGTCCATTTTCTATCTCTCTTCCTTTGTAGCCAATATTTATGCCTGTTAACTGTCATTCATTTAATATTTCTTTAAAAATATTACAGATGTCATAGTTTAAACAGATATATCTACTGAGTAAGCATTAGAAAAAAAAATATAAATATAAGACAAGTGGAGATTCAAAAAAAGAAGATTCTCCAGAGAACGCCTTCATATATGACAACATTTGAGTGCACTGCTGATAGGAATTTAAACTGGTGGTGATAGAAAAACAGTGAACTAGTATAGCAAGATCTTACTTAGGATTTGCAGAAAAGGTTTCAAACTATTCAGGCCTTAAGTTTAGAACATTCCCTTATAGCAGTCTTTTAAAATACTTATTACAATCACATTAACAGCTCTAAAATTATCAATGTAAACCTAGAAATTGTTATTTCTTCTTTAACACATTTTCCATTTATTTATAGTATAGATTAACCACATGATCACAATGATATCAGCAAATAAAAGTAGATAGGAATATATCATAATGCAGAAGTCATTCTAACTCATATTTCTGCAAAAATGCACCTTTTTTCATGACCTGTCTTTCTCCATCTAAACCTGCATCTCAGACTTCTCTTAATGTTCATCTTGGCTATCTCACTATCAAATTTAATGAACATCACCAAAACTTATCTCATTATTTTTTACTTGTCTAACACCAACATTCTCATAAAAGTTCAAGACCATAAGGTCTTTGACCATCATTTTAGATGGCTTTTTATTTCCCTTTTCATAGAGCCTGTGTTCACATCATGCCATGTCTTACACAGATCTTGAAAAATCAACTTAGATAGAGTGGTTCAGGTTGGAAGGGACCTTAAAGATCACCTAGTTCCAACCCGACTTCCTCTTCACTGGGATTCATGGCTCCTGAGCTTGGAAGGAGAAGGTCCTTGAATACTCACCAGCTTTCCTAGGCCACTCTTCTCCCCAAGGCTTCATCCCATGGAACCTTTCCAGTCAGTTCCCTGAAGAGGCTAATGTCTGCTCTGCTGAAGTCCAGGGTAGTGAGCTTGCTGCGCGCCCTCCTCGCCTCCGTAAGGATCTCAAATGCCACCATTTCGAGGTGGTTGCAGCCAAGGCTGCCCATTTCCCACCATCCCCTCCCTGTTGGTGAGAACAAGGTCCAGCACAGCATCTCTCCTCATGGGCTCCTCAATCACTTGGAGAAGGAAGTTGTCATCGACACATCCCAGGAACCTCCTGGCTTGTGCCTTGCCATTTTGTCCCTCCAACAGATATCGGGGTGGTTGAAGTCCCCCATGAGGATCAGGGTTTGTGACCATGGGGCTGCTGCTATCTGCCTGTAGAGGGCCTCATCCATTCGCTTGTCCTGGCCAGGTGCCCTGTAGCAAATTCCTACTACGGTATTCCCTATTCCTGCCCTCCCTCTAATCCTGACCCATAAGCTCCTCATTCATCCCCAGGCAGAGTTCCATGCACTCTAGCTGGCCTTTGACATAGAGAGCAACACCCTGTCCATGTCTCCCCTGCCTGTCCTTCCTAAAGAGCCTGTAATCTTCCATTCTGACGCTCCAGTCACAGGAGCTGTCCCACCCTGTCTCCATGATGCCAGAAATCTTTTAATTTGAATAAAATAAAAGAATTCTAGGACACGAGTTTTTTGTCAGCTACCTTAGGAATAATGCCCGTGGTGAGATACCAGGCAATGATAGGCATATTTCACATTTTTCTCTACTGGAGTAAAAAAGCAAAAAGTTTTTGTTAGAGGAAAAATATATTAACTTGGTTTTGATCCTATTCTTTCTGTCTTAGTTCTCCTTACCTGCAGTATTATTTTAAGCTCCTTAGAACAAATACAACTGATAGTATATTAAAATATATTATAAGTTGTCAAGCACTACTAAGTAATTGTTGAGTATTCTGTTAACACTTCTCTTGTCTCAAAAATAATCAACTTTAGTGTAAGATATCTTTCCACCAGCATCTGCAAAATATGAATATGTATCTTTTGTGAAAGTGCAACATATATTTACTTGTGCAGAAAACCCCTAAACAACACTCCTCCATCCCCCCCTCCCCCCATCTTCCTGCTCTCTCCCTTCCTCCCGTCAGATCACTGCTTAATTTTCTTTCTTTTCTTTCTTTTCTGTTTTTCACACAGGTACTTATTTGCATTCTTAGAAGGGGGAGCTGGGTGCATATAATTGCAACATTTTATTTCATAACAGTTCAAAGTTTAGTTCTCAGCATTTGCCTTTACAAAATAAGTTTTCTCTGTGTTCTTGAGGTGGTAAAACTTGCTTCATTGTAAGTGTATAAGTAGTTAAGGTTTTTTTATAGTTCTTGTTCTTGAAGGACTTTTCTTTCTTTAAATATAGCAGGTCTAGAAAAGTGAAGTACAATACAACATGTGAACCAGTTTAAAAAAACCCAATCTTTTTACCAAATAAATTGTATGTTGAAATTTGCAACTGACCATCAATATTAAGAAAAAAATATATTTCCTATTCTCTCTTCCTTTAAAATGCAGCTGTGTTGAGCACATTAAATATATTTTTCCCCCTATAAATAATATTGTTCTAAAGCCCTGGTAATTCTGGCCAGATTTTCTTTATTCAGAGAAGTGTTATCTCTGACTTTTATCTATTAACATTTTAAATAGCTATAATTTTGATGACTCTCTTTTGTTCATGTCAAATTATTTGCTGAGACTATTAACATTATGGCAATCTTGTTAATTTTGACTCATTAAAGAATGAGGCTTATCTGTAAAAACATGTAATTTGGGAGGATAAACAATGTGGTAGTTTTATGAAACCATAGATGTGAAAGGTAATTTTTGACAAAGCCTCCTTTACTATTAGTGTTATTGCATAAACAAGGTATTAATAATAGCAGATGTTCTCAAAGAAGACAGAAGATTTTGATATAAACTCCTTTTTTCAAATACATTTTTAGAACCTACTTGACAAATTATCCCAGGCCTCACAACATCAATTTTATTTTGACTACAATTCCACAGATGAAAATTCATACCACAAAGGAAAGACAGGCTGCGAGAAACTAAATTCAGGATTAAAATGCCGAAATGAATGTTTTGGTAAAAGGTGCCTGTTGGAGCACTAGCTATGTAGGCTTCTGTTTTAGCCAGTAGACACCTAGTGAAAACAACCATACCAGAGCTGAGAGACAAATTTGACTTATCTTCTAAAGATAAGTGTCCAATGGAGTAAATCAGGCTAGATACTCCATGATCTCAAGCACATCTGTGTAAGGCAGCAGATATGATGGAGGGCATACATCCTATTCTAGAGCAGCACATTTGAGGACAGGTTGGCAATCCAAGGTATGTCTTATGCCCTAGACATTCAGGAACACAAAACACTTTTCTAGAACATAGTCAGCTGAATTGCTCTTTAGACTCCATCATCTGTATTGATTAGAATAATAGAATCTTTCAGGTTGGAAAAGTTAACTCTTTCCTGACTAAAACCAGCACAGACCTTTAAGATCGTCAAATCCAATCATTAACCTAACACTGCTAATACCATCACTCAACCATGTCCCAAAGCACCTCATCCACAGGCATCTTAAATACCTCCAGGGGTGGTGATTCTATCACCTATTGGGCAGCCTGTTCCAATGCTTGACAACCCTTTCAGTGAACAAATTTTTCCTAATTCCAATCTAAACCTCCTCTAGTGCAAGTTGAGGCCATTTCCTCTTGTGCTATCAGAAATTTGCTGGCTGTGATTGGAGTTCAAACAGCTACAGTTTAAGCAAGTAGCCCGCATGTAAGTGTCTAGTGCCACTTGATCTTCCTTAAGCTGTCCAAGGCCACCCACATAGTGGCTGACAGATCTAAGAGTTATAGGAGACCCTTTCATTGATGGAAAAGCAGATAGAGGCATGGGGATACCTTAGAGCGTGTAACAAGCTCTAGTCCAATTGAGAAAAAGGTCACACTTAGGTCTTTCTTGAAGCAATTGTGAGGTTACTATCAGTCTTTACAAAATTGCATTTATACTGCACTTGCTACAGTATTCACTGTGTTCATCTTCTTACTTTTAATTACTGTCAGTAAATGTGAGTATACACATTTATCTCTCAATGAAGTATACTGACTTTTCCAAATGCCTATCCTTGTTAATGCAAGTAAATATATGTTTTCTCATGTTATGATGCTATTTGTTTTCATTATCTCAGTCACTTATCATGTTTGTATTAGGAGGTGGAAAAAATAAACTATGTGAAAAAACAGCTGTCTGAGAACCTTTATGCATCAAGAAAGAAAACAATTTTGCTATTGCCTTGTTATGAAGGCAATAACAAGGTAGAATTTTTTTGTCTTTGTAATTTTTCTGTATCTTTAGATCATTTAAGATGTCTGGATAGAACTTTTGTCTTTTATCTAGATGTATACTTTGCTGAAATAATTTTTTATCAGACTAATAGTGTAAGATAAATTATTTTATAAATCTTCATTTAAATTAGTCATCTTGTTTCTTGGATAAAACATCATGGGTTTTGTCCATTTTTATTTGAGGAGTAACAACATCTATTCATCATAAAAATATCCCACCCAACAACTTGCATGTACTTCAGTTTCACAGTCAAAAATAGGCTTAATAAGTCCTGATTTATTTTTTTCTTCCCTGAAAAGACATTATTTCTGTTGATGGGATAGTTTACATGATGCATAATATTAGTCATCAACACAAATTATATTCATAGACAGAAAGTTATTTTTCATTTCTTATGACAAGGAACATTTAGGCTATTCAGACTAAGGGAAATATGCAAGAAAGGGGAGCGTGAATGTAAGTACTGCTCTTTGGTGTGGCAAAGATAAGTGTTACACGGACCTTTAATGAATAATAAGAAGGTGTGGGTGATTCTGTGAGTGTAGTAGATAATATAGCAGGCTTATAAATTTATATCAAGGGAATTCCAGTGAGACTTAAACCCACCTACCTTCTAGTTGGACACAAACACACAATTGTACCTTGGGAGTCCATCACTGACGAAGGAGAGATGCGGACTAAATGTAGAGTTAGAAATGCACATGCGATACCCCAGCCTAATGCTTGGGGACCATGATATTGAGGAAGGCAGGGTTTATATATATGCTGCAAGTCAAATCACCTGGTTGAGGAGTAGGCTAATCAGTTGCCATTGTTTGTGAAGTAAGTGTGTGCTTATCCTGTGTAGGATCAGTGTGTGTTTGTCCCATGTAGGTGGTTAGTATTGTGTGTAAGTCTTCATTCTTCTAAACCTGTAGAGGTGGAGTGGTATTGTACTGGATTCTGGTCAGTTGCTGGTCTGAGAACGTTGAGTTCATTGCTAGGCTTGGGTCACAATACTTTTCTGTTGTCTGAGTCTTTCTTTGCAATTGACTGATACTGGCTATTAACACGTTGCATCTACATTTTGAAATCCAGATGGAAAGAATTCAGGACTCCTTCAAAGGATGGGTTTAAAGGTCTAGAAGTAAGGCTAAAGAAAACTTGTTTTGCAAACTTTAATTTTATGTAAAATGTCGTCAAAGTAATTATATTACAGGGAAATATTTTAATCCTTAATACAAAATTTGGGTTACATTTTTGACAAACTATGTGAGGCTTGGATAAAATTTTTTCAAACCTTATGTTTAAGCTAATATCTGCAACTGAATCTAGGTGTTGCATGATGAAAGTTTTAGTCAATCTAAACCTCTTCTATATGTAACATATATTTGAACTCTGATCCTTTGTGGATATGATGTTTTGTGTGGTAACATTCCCTAAACCACATAGTGTTTTGGCAAGATGACAGTTAAAGTATAGCTGTTGCTTGCACCAGCAACTCTGGTGAATATACATAGATGGTAAGCTGAATGCCTAATGATTTCTGCTTAAGTTTTTTTAGTATTTCTTTCTATTGTTTTGGCATTTGATTTTATTTTTACCTACCCTCTTAAAAAAACCCCAAAGGACATAGTTCCCTTTTTTCTTTACTCTCTTTATATGTTTAAAATACTACTGTTTGTATTTCAGTTTTCTTATCCTTATCTGCTTGTATTTTTAGCTCTTTTACATTTTGTTTATAATTTATCTCTTTCATGAATTATCTGCTTAACCATTTGAAGACCATCTGTTCTCCATGCATTTTTGTTTCTTGGTATAAATTTAGTTACCTTGCAGATTTTTTACCTTTCATTACTCTTCCATACTAAGCCATTTTTCTCCAAATTTCCAGTAATCACTATTAGTTATGTTTGTTATGTTAGCAATTTTCCAGTAAAATGTTTGTTTTACACAAAGCTACTAATTCACAGTACATAATATTCAAAAATAGTATTCCAACTCCTTCAAGTTATTCTGTGTCATGATAAAGTATCCATAATTCTTTAATTGCTAAGTGCCTGTAATTAATTTTTCATGCGTATGTTTACTGTTTTAAATATTCATATTATCTTCCAGTTGTTTGTATGCTTTCTTTTCCTCATTAAAGTAGCATTTCTTTTCTGTGTGATATTGGTCCTGGGGTCTATAGGATAATTTATTATGACAATTTGTAATATGCCAGAAAATACTACTTGTGCTTTTTATGCCTTTCACTTTAATTGCTAATTCATTAATCCGTAACTTCAAGTGCTTTGACCTTTTGACCTTTTATTTCCAATGTCATTTGTTCCAGGCTGAATAAGCAACAGCAGGTGTCTCCCTGACAAGCAACTAACCCTGTCTCTCTTGTTGCTTGAGCTTTTTTTTTTCACCTGAAGCAATATGAATATATTCATAGTCTTACAGAACCTCTCTGCGAATTCTTATCTCATATGTCTGAATTTATCAATGTAATTCAGTCAAATATGCTGCACTATGCATCTTCTGTTCCTTTTTTTGGTTTTCTTTAAGGTGAAAGATCAAAGAGATGGTCTTCTACATAACCATAGAATTATTAGCAACCCCAGCATTACTACTAATTCAAACCAACAGAAAAACATTGGTTTGTATACTCAGAAGTTGACACTTAATTTGCATGTCTACTTATTCACTCTCTAATAAAGTCTGTATATGATATTCCCAAGGAAAAATGTACAAACAGATTCTAAATCATAGTAATTGTTATGCAGAAAAAGAATTTCAGATAGAGTGCAGCAGAAGGTATTGCAGAAAGCCATGAAAAAATGCTAGGGAAATCAAAACCTCAGTAATCTAAAATGTAAAAGAAACCCTAAACCAGAAGCTTAGGTCAAGTGTGCAAACCATATGTATTAATTCATCAAAGAACACAGCAGAAGTGTAGATATGAATTCCCTATTAAACTGCAGGCAAGGGTAGTGTTACTGATTTCAAGTACAGGGCAAACTGAAGATGTAGTTTTCAACAAAAGAGCAGTGGAGAGTGAGCATTTATTTTCTAAAGAGTACAGAACTTCCACACAGTATGTGTTTAGTAAAGCAAGGCCCAGCAATTTTTCTAATATTACGGTAAGACATAGAGAATAATAACATATTCACTTTTTCTTAAGAGTCATAAATGTTATCACATGATCTTTTGAGCTGATCATGTCCTATGTTTCTGAAAGAAAGTGGATGAAAAAGTATCTTCTGAGTTATTTGACACTGGAAGTGGTAGGAGACTTTGATAATAGGGTCTTCTCAATAAGTGCTCGGAGATTTGTGGCTTTTTTCTGATGATCTGTACTCAGGGGTCTCTTTATGTGACTAGGGGCAAATAAATATTGCCTTCTTGTTAACTATAGTATGCCTAAGTAATGTTTTTTAACAGTTAGGGTATTATGGTTTTCTAATTTAAACTATTAATGAACTATTTATTTTAAAATCTCTTTTCTGTTTTTATGTGAAAATAACATTTCTTCTTTTTCCATTTCTGTTTTTTTTTTCTCTTTTTCATTCTACCAGTCTTATCAAATCCTATTAGTGAATTGCTGAAGAATCAAACATACTTTTTGGAACAACATCCATACTCTGTCTTTTGACATTCTGCTAGACATCTCATGATTTTATTTAAAGTATAGATGAAATGCAGGAAGAACACTAAATAGTAGCCAGGATCCCTCATCATAAATAACATGTTTTGTTGTGTAAAACTGTTAGTTTGTAATTTCTATTCCTTGCCTTGACCATTTTCTTACCCACCCACATTCATAAATAAGATGTTTGTCCACTTGCTCCCTCCTTTTTGGTTTCTCTCCTCTCCGTTTCTGGAAATAGAATATTTGGAATATTTCCAAAATGTTCCTTGAAAAGTTACTGGCAAAAGAATGCTAGGGGCAAAATCAAGTGTGAATTAGTATTTTAGAAGCTGGGTCAAAGAATTAGCTTATAAGTATTAACACAGAACATGTTTTAAGTCTAAACTGTATAGTTCCCATTTATAATTATTAGCTATTTCGATATGCCTGGCTAATGTACTTGATTATATAAACTGATTAAGTTTCAGTTACAGATTAAAACTGTACAGTGAATAATTAGAATTCATTTACACTGCACTGCCAGTGAAGTGAATCATAACCCATCAAGGCACCAGCATGAACTTTGTCAAATGAGACTCCAAAAGATAACTCTTTAGCTCAAGCATCATCTATGCTTGCAGCAATGATTAGGAACTGATTAGATCCAGGGCTAGGGCTGTATTCATAAAAGTGTTACATTTTTCATATCCTCATACAGTTATCTGATCTTTACAATCACTTTTTTGCTATAATGATACTGAAGAATTGTAGAAAATAACACAAGGATTATTGTTTCTATGATTATGTCTACTGAAGTGAAATACTTGAAAAAATTAGAGTTCTCTAATAGCAGGGTTAATTTACATTGGGGATTATCCTTCTTATTAGCAAATTCATGTATCTACATTTGTATTGAGTCTCTTCTGGTTCAGAAAAGGTTGATCATTGGGGTTGGTCCAATTTTGTAGAAATTAAATTACCTGGAGAAAATTAATGAAACAACTTCTCTATTCAAATATGTGCTTTTCCTCTAAGGAGGTGACTTGCAATACTGTTTTTCATGTCAAATCTTCCACAAGTTATTTTTAGAGCTTATCATGAATCTGTTCATTGAGTCTGTTTCTACCATATCTATACTTTAGTGTACAGTACATGATCACTGCAAAGATCAAAATAAGTTTAGTTGTACAGGGAAAGTTGATCGGTACCAGTTTTTCCAATCTTGCCTTAGTCCTCCTCTCTGCCTACTCAGATCTTATTTTAACCTCATTCCTTCTAGAAGTAATGATTAAGGAGTTTGATTGCATGCTTGTTAGATCAGGAATTCAGAAATTCTACCCATCACTCTGAATGAGAAATGTTGCTACTTAACCTCTTGGATTTTCTTCATTTGGAAATGGTAACAGGAGGAATTTGAATGACTTGCAGGGGACCTATATGAAACAAATGTATTCATGAAGCACAATTAACACAACCACATGAATTCTTAATATCATTACTGATATTCTAAAAGTTCCAAAAAAAATAATATTCAAAACCTCTGTGCTGCAATTTGTCTTTTGCTCATCTCCAGAGAATTTCAATACATCTCAAAGTGAACGTTTCATGGAAGGCAGGGAGGAGGGACTGTGGAATCCTGGAGTATGTCAACATACAGCAAAACAGCATTTTGGTAAAACAGTTTCAGGATGTGTTGGCAGGAAATGTGTCCCTGGGAATGATGCCCAAAACACAATGCCACCCATCCTGTTTGGGGAACTGAAAGGTATTAGTTTTGGTTTGTTATTCTTGCAGCATCAAAGTTGAGTCTTTTAAGAGAAATATACAAAGGTCAAACATTGAGTAAAGAAAAAAAAAAAAAAAGAAACTTCCAGTGCAGCCTTACTTAAAACCGGAATACAACAAATAAAATTGATTGTGTGTGTATATGTGTGTGTTGGGAAGAAAATCATGTTACTTTCTCACAATAACCTGAAATCCTGAAATTGATTTGCACAGTCAATTATTATTTTTCTATTTCCTGACCATTGATTAGCCTGATTAGCAGTAACGTGTGGTAACTTCCAAAGATGAGTAACATCTCTTCCTGAAAATGTATGTCAGTGTGAAACAAATATATACACACACATGCATATGCATACCAATGACTGCATATAGATGCTGGTAAAGAATGAATATATACTTTCGTGTGACTGTGTTGGGCATGGTACTCATAAAGTGCCAGTAGAAACCGTGAAACAGTATAGATAACTTAGAAATTTTTTTACTCTGGAAAAAAGCTTATATATATGTAAAATCCACTTAATTTAAATAAAGGGTTAAAAGTTTTCTTTTAAGGTTGTAACGTCAAGTTTAAAGAAGCAAAAAGTATTAAGTATTAAGCTTGAAGAAAGATTTTTACTTCTTGCTCTGCTTTAGAAGTGTGTAATATTATTATGGGAAGTAAAATGTTTGTAGTATAGAAAATAGGTTTTAACTAGAAAGCCATTTCGTGTCTGAGGCAATGTGGATTTTCTCTTAAAAATAGAAGACTTATGTAGATGTATTTTGTTAGTTTTTTTCATCATGTGGATCGGTATTGTAAAGAATGCTACATTCTTCCAGAATGAGTGTCTTGTCAAAAATGTTTGAAAATAATTCTTCTGGCCCTCAAAAGACCTGTTGAAATACTGTAATATTTCATAATTCCAAAATGTAAAAACAAAAGTTGTGTAAGATCTACACTTAGATTATTTATACAAGGTAAGAATAAAGAAAAGACAGATCAGTTAGGAAAAGCCACCATAGAAACACAGTGTTATTGCCATTCTCTGGACTAATCCTGTTGCTGTTAAGAGATCTGCATAAAGTTGATAGAGTTTTGCTGAAAGAACAGTTGCAGGTTAGATTACAGTGGGAGCATGATTGCAGATGACACTTAAGTGAACCTGAATCACAAAACTAGAACCAGGCAAAAGCAAAGAGTACTGTTGCACCAACCGTATTTTGTGTGACTCAGAAATAACACATTTCTACTCTAGACTTAATAGTCCTGGTTCTAACTTGTTATCATGCTATCTCCAGAAATTCTGTTGAATAATGCACTATATTTAATTGTTTAAATTTATCAGTTTGAGGTGTATTTAAGAAAATTGTTCTGTAGTGTAGCCATCAGACAAGGATATTTTTCCTGTTCTCTTAATTCCCCATTGTAAGTCAGTAATATAGAACTGAAAAAAAAGAGACAGATGCCATATTTTGTATGTAAATTCCTGTAATATCTGAGCTATTTCTGGTTGTCTTTGTATATTTAAAAAATATTTTTTCTATTTATTTAACTACTTGTAACATAACAAGAAATGAACAATATTACAGAAAGATTTAGGAGACTATATTCCAAACCTAGTTGCAAAACTAGTTTTTTTCCAAAACTAGTTACAAGCCTTCTTTTTTGTCTGCATCCAGAGGAGAAATAAAATTGCATTTTTGTTACAGAAGTGTGTGTAGAAAATTGGAAAGAAAAATTACTTACACTACAGAATCAGAGATTTATTGAGGATGAAACTGATTCTAGAGATTAGCTGGTCCAAATTCCTGCTCAAAGAATAGTCAACTAGAGCTGGTTGCCCAAGGCTGTGTCTCATCATGTTTTGACTGTACTTAGGGGTGGAGACTCCGCAACCTTAATCATCTTCATAGCCCTTTGCTGGATTCATTCCAGTCTGTTCCTGTCTCTCTTGTACCAGGGAGCCCAGACTTGGACCCATCACTTCAGATGTGTCTCACCAGTGCTGAGTCAAGGTCAAGGATCACCTCCTTCATCCTGGTGGCAATTTTTTTGCCTAATGCAGCCCAGCTGGTCACCATCCTTACAACATGTGTAACAGTGCCTGTGCTTATGCTTCCCCCATTTGACATTTTTCTTATTTGAACTTCATGAGATACCTCTTTGCCTATTTCTCCAGCCTGTTGAGGTCCTTCTAAATAGCAGCTTAACCCTCTGGTCTATCAGTCACACCTCCCAGTTTTGTATAATGTACATACTTGCTGAAGGTGCACTCTATCCCCGCATCCAGCTCATTAGTTAGTATAGAATCATAGAATATTTTAGGTTGGAAAAGACCACTAGGATCATCAATGATCTGGCACTGCCAAATCCACCACTGAACCATGTCCTTTAGTCCCTGATCTACATGTCTATTAAATACCTCCAGGGATGGTGACTCAACAACCTACCTTGGCAGCCTGTTCTAATGCCCACTCAGGCAAGTGGTTGAGTTAAACGGTATTGATACTGGTGTTGTCCCCTGGAGTATACCACTAGTGACTGATCTCCAGCTGGACTTCATGTTGCTAATTACATCCCTTTCAGTACAATAACTCAGGCAGTTTTCATTTAACTCATCATCCACTTATCTAGTTTATACTTTGTCAGTTTATTTTCAATGATGTTTATGGAAGACAGTGTTGAGAACCTTGCTATAAAGATAATAAACATTCAGTGATCTCTACTTACCCACCAAAGCCAGTAATTTCTTTGTAGGAAGCTATCAGGTTGATCACACAAGGTTAGCCCCTTATAAATCCTTGCTGATAATGTTCAGTTATCTTCTCCTTAGTATGAATTTCAGGATTTGCTCCATCTTTTTCCCAGGAATTAATTTGATGCTGAATGGCCTGTTTTGAAGACAGGAGTGACTTTTTTTTCTTTTTCAGTCCTCAAGAGCCTCCCCTGATCTCCACAACCCTTGAAAGCTAATTGAGATAGCCAGAAACCTCAGCACTCATCGATGCACACCATCAGGTCCCATGGACTTAAATATGAGCAATTTGTTTACATATTCCTTCTCCACTGAGGGTTAAGTCTTCCTTGTTCCAGACTTGCCTGTAGTCTCAGAAGCCTGAGATTTCTGAAAATCAGTCTTCTTACCAGTAAAGATTGAAGTGAAGCATTGAGTACCTTGGCCTTCTCCATGTCCTTTACCACCAAGTTCCCTGCCCCTTCAGCAGCAGTTCTACATTGTCTCTAGTCTTCTTTTTGTTGCTTGTGTACTTGTAGAGGCCTTTCTTGTCCTTGATGTTTCTCACCACATTTGACTGCAGATGGTCTTTGATAATCCTAACACTATCTCTGCTTTCCAGTACAGTGTTGCTATATTCCTCTTGGGTCACCTCTTGCTGCTTCCACCTCTGGTATTCTTTCTTATGTCTACATTTTATCAGGAGCTCCTTGTTCAGGCAGGTCTCCTGCCATCTGTTCTTGACTGCCTAATGTGGGCACAGATAATTTTTGAGCTTGGCAGAGGCCATCGTCATCCTTGAAAATGAACCAGATCTCCAGGTCCATTCTTCTCTCCAGGATTGTCTTCAATGGGATTCCTTCAAGAAGGTCCATGAAAAGGTCAAAGTCTGTTCTCATTAAGTCCAGGATTATAACGCTGCTTTTTTCCATGTTGTCTCCCTTCAGGATCCTGAACATTATCTCACTGCAGGCAAGACCAGTGCCAGATCCATTTATACTTGTTTGTAACTGTGAAGTTCAACAAAGTCTCACCTTGTTAGCTATTTCATCACTTGTGTCCAGAAGTTATCATCACTATACTCTAGCAACCTTCTGGATTGCTTCTGCCCTGCTGTGTTGTCCTTCCAGCAGATATTGGGGTAGTAAAGTCCCCCATAATGACAAGGACCTGGGAACATGACAATTCTTCTAGTTGTCTGAAGAACCTGTTCACAGTAATGCATGACATGGAGAGCTTTATATATATGATTCTGTTCATTCTACAAAATTAAAGGTAACATGGCATGGGAAGAAGGAGCCTCTCCACAGACAGGATCTGCACAGCGTGCCAGGGGAAGAGCCTTCTGGCGTCTGGCCAGTGCTACACATAAGCAGGGTTCCCTATATCAGAAGGGATGTAAGATTTATTTGGCAACTATATTCCTCTTTTGGTTATATATTATTCAGATAGGTAATTCATTAAGCCAGTTGTTGTCAGGACTTACTGAGATCCAGAAAGAAGCCTGCATCATCTTTTTCTCTGTGTCATCTCAAACACTCCCCTCTTTGTGAAGACATTCATGTCCCGTACTCCGCTCCATTTATGTATGAAGTTCAACTAAACTATGATGGATTATTGTGTAAAAATTAATTTAAAATCTGTTTTTGAAAATAAACATTAAAAATCCATAATTATCTGTGAGCTATTGCTCCCTCTTCAAAATATGTGGAGAAATGTGTTTAAGTGACAAGGATGACTGAAATTTGAAATTTAGTTGGATGCACAATACACACTTGTATGAAGCTGCAGCTTATCCGTCATAGTTTTGTAGTGGTAGGTAAAATACGTAACTATTTATTAATGCAAAACAATGTCTCTGTGCCTGTGCAACCCCTCCCCTCCTTATAGCTGTTTATAGTAAAAACTTACTTTACTCAGTATTCTGACTTCCTTCTTAGCCAACAAGAAAAGTCAGGAAAATTGTATGAGGGTGAACAGAATGTAATGTTTACCATCTTACTGAGCTATAAGGATAGGGCTTTTTTTTTTTTTTTTTTAATAAAATAGTATTAATTAATTTCTTCAATTATTTGTAAACTTTTAAAGCTTTGGCATCCAAGATCAAGGAGTTTTACAGCTTAATTATACTCAATATGAAGAATTATTTCTTCTTTCTTGTTCTGAACTAATTTTATTTACTGTCTTCCACTTCTTTTTGTGCAGCTTGCCATGGTGCAATTCTTCTGTAGTCTTTCTACTTTGAATATCTTAGTCAAATAACAACATTTATAGATAACACTATCTAGCCACTTTCTAATTGGGCAGTGGTTAGGCTATGAATTTGTCTACATCAGCCTGACATGCTGATCGATGTTTTTTCTTGTTATATATTGTGCTCTTATTCATTATGTATTTTTATCCCTCTGTTGCTCCTTGTCTTCCAGAATGAAGCAGAACTTCACATAATACAAGGATTAAATTATAATAATAATGGCATTTTTAACGTTTCATCTTATAAATATCAGAAACATATTAAATCAGACACCACAGATCTCATCCTTAGCATTTGCATTTTATTTTTATTAAAGTTGATTGTTAATAAGTTTATTCTGGCATCTTCAGTATTTAAATAATGCCTAGAGGTTGGATAAGCTTTGTTGAATTTAAATAAATGTAACAAGTTTTTCAAATTAATTATCTTACATAAACCCTAAGCAGAATTGGAACTAAATTAGGATATAGTGCATAAAAATACTGCTAATACTTTTCTTCCTTGGATTTGTGACAATATTTTTGGGTAATATATACCGTATTAGATATTCTTCTCTAATTATGGCACATGTAAACCATTGCGTTATATATAATGTTATGAGAGTATGCACAATGTAAAACTACTTCTGGTTTTATTTCATCTATAATGGATTTTTTACAAAGAACATTTAATTGTTTATAATAATGATCAATTTTTTATTAAACCTTAATATACTGGAATTTAAAGTTTTAATAAGAATTTCAGTGTGTGAAATCTTTAAAAATAAATTCTTGTCCTTCTGGACAGAGGGTAGCTAGAGGATACGAGTATACATGAGGTCAGTTTTGTCCATATTAATCAGTTTTATACCATTATTTTATTAAGCTGATAAAATGACAGTTTTCAAAAAGTTGTCCATTGAGAATTGTTAATCTATTGATCCTGCAGTGATCTACTCCCATCCAAATGATATGCAAGAACTTTATTAATCGTTTTGATTCCCTTATAAAAAATTGCAGATGACAAAGTGATACAGAAAAGTGGGAGCAAGTCAAATTTGATTGCATGATGAAATTAATTCACTGAAACAATTTGATAAAACCTCATATATTTGACAACAGGGTTTACATTATTTTTTTTTTTTCCCCTGAGTGCAGTCACTGGAAGTCTAGGTGACATAGCTGGTTAACAACTGGAAAAAAAAAATTTCCAGGGAGTCCTGAACCCAGTGTCACAATATCTATGTTGTCTTCTAAACACTGTCTTTGGCAGTTTGCCCTTTCTGTGGGTATGTGAAACTTGCTCTTCTAACCATTAGAAGAGCCCTTTGTGGAGAACTTAGCTCGAGTGATGTGATAAGAATTAAGGCTGAGATTTTCTTGTTGTTGTAATTTCTTGTCATCCACCTTCCTTTTAAGTGTAGGTTTGTGCTCACTGCCTTTAGTGCTCCTTCACACAATTTGTGTAGCTGTTGATTAAAACTATGTTGGTTCAAAATACTTTAGTGAAACAGTGTCCTATACATCAACAGATAGAAACTTTGTGACTATTTGACTAGTCCATGGCCACCTCTGGACTCGCTCCAACCGGTCAATATCCTTCTTATGTTGGGTGCCCCAGAGCTGGACACCTGGGGTCTCAGGAGAGCAGAGTAGGGGTGGAGAATCACCTCCCTCAAACTGCTGGCCACACTAGGAATCAAAAAAGCAAAATGTGAGATGTTAGCATGCCTTAGGGGCTTCTGTAGCAGAAATAAATTGTGATAACCTTGAGTTTATTGATGAGTGGACATCCTGTAACTCCACATGACACCAAGAGAGAAATTTTTACATGGCTATGTGCAGTCCTCATGTGGCAAAAAAGAAGGGAAGGTCTGGCAATCCCTGCTCAGAGTTCTGCAGTAATGTAGAAAGTAGACCATATTGAGAGTGCATATGCTAGTACAAAAGGAGAAAATATCATTACCCTTTAAGAGAGAAGGTGAAGATGGAAAATCAAATACTAGTGAGACTACTGTTAAAAGTAATGTTCAAAATATCTGATGAACTTTGAGAAAAGACGGTGGGAATAGCGGTCAGTGGTTCAGTTGACTTTGAAAAGTGTCTTGTAGAATATGATAAATTCCTTTTCTTCCTCGCTGTTG
This sequence comes from Rhynochetos jubatus, assembly GCA_027574665.1. Classification (NCBI taxonomy): domain Eukaryota; kingdom Metazoa; phylum Chordata; class Aves; order Eurypygiformes; family Rhynochetidae; genus Rhynochetos; species Rhynochetos jubatus. The sequence goes on along the minus strand of CM050650.1, from coordinate 79,876,033 downwards.
TTCTGGGTATTCCCTTCCTTGCTAGAGAGCCTGTCTTTGAAAAACTGTCAAGATTGATGCAAAATGTGATTGCTATTCTGCAGTTTATCATGCCATCCATTCGAATGGTGTAGTGAATGCAGGATTGTGATTTCTTCACACTTGACCTAATTAAAGTAAGAATTTATCATGAAGAGTATATTTCTCCAGTCTCTGCCATCAACTGTTGGCATTATTGTCTGCAGTGTGCTCTTTCATCGCATGATATGGCTACTGTTTATGTTGCTGTACAACTCTTCCATTTTGCTTAGGACTGTGCCTTGTGTTGGAATGTCCTTGTGAGACTTACTTGTTTCTAAAGGCTATTACAAACTTTAGTTTGATCAGATTGTTTTCTCTGTAGCAACTATCTTATCCTCACCAGAAGTTGGATGCTGTCATAAAAAGACCTTCAATTCAAGTACTCGAATGTCAAGAATAAGTGCTGGTTAGGATTATGCTTTCATATAGATAAATCTTTTTTTTTTTTTCCTTTAAAGAAAGAATAATACATATATGCATTCTAAAAACAGGAATCATACACCATTGCCAAGTGAGACAAATATTCTTTGTTATGGAACTTATCAGACAACCACATTAGGATGTATTCATTTGTTAATTTTGCTCAATATAAATTGAGAAAATCCCAATTTTATGCTATTCATCTTCAATTCATCCTGAGAAATTTACTAAAGAGAATTCTCTTATTTGTATTCATTGTACATAAGAGTAGGAGACCCTGGTACTGAAATTCTGGTAAGTTGGGCCCTTATTTCTCTTAGTTCAAGTAGTGCCATTTCAGAGTGAAACAAACAAAAAAATGTAATGTCTTGGAGATTATGTATATTAACAAAAGTCATTACATGTGGCAGCATTACATTTTTGTCTGTCATTCTAGCAGCTTATTGTTTCTCAGTCAGTAAAGACTGGATTTTATTTTGGTTGAAATGCTTAATTTTTGTTCTTATGATGGTGTACTAGTTCAAAAATGTTGAAAGAGGGTTACAAAAGCTATGAAGATAATATTGAAATATCAATATATGGACCTATATTTTGGATCTGTGATTCTCAGCTTGGGATATCTGATTGTCCTGTTCTGTCACGAGACATGCATTATTTCTTGTCCTGTTATTTTTCTAATTTCATCTATAACTATCCTAGAGCTTTGCTCCACTTGAGATAGTAACAACCTATATTCACTTGTATATAGCTGTGTTTTCATCTAATGAACAAGGGTTAGATTTTCTATAGTATTTGTTAAAAGAAATGATACATTGTTCATTAAGGCTTTGTTAACATTTCAAGACCAAAATTCACAACTGCCAACAGCCTTCCAAAAGATCTATTTTTGCTGTCTTTGGGCAGCTGCATCTTCTGACAGACTCTAATGAGTTGGCTTCAGACTCTTAGAGTAAGGACTGCTAGTTGCCTCAAAACCTAATAGCTTGGGTTGTTAATATTTCTCAGACTTGTATATGTTGACCTATAACTTTTAATCCAAATTAGTTTTACTTTCTTACTTTACTATTTTCTTTCTGTATCACCTGGAATATCATCAATAATCTGCAATCCATAAAAACTCAGATACTGTGGAATAAAGCCTTGCTCATCTGATTAATACCTATAAATTCTGAATGCCAATGGAAATGGAGTGTATGTCATGTTTTTGACCAGTAAACTCTTACCAAATTAAATGAAGAGTGCCGACAGTTTCACATTGTAACATAGAAGTACTTTACTAAAGTGGATCTAATGATACGATAAATGCTCATAACAACAATAGCCTATAGTAGACCTTTGTGGAAGGTGAGTTAAGAAAGAAAGGAAACACTGAAATGTTGTAACGTGTGGGATTTTGAGTGTTACACAGTATACACAACAACAACTGAGCAAAATAAAATATATAAATGTATACATTCACACAATTCTATTGGGAATAAAGTCTCTGTATCTTGGTTTAGAACAGGCATTCTGAAAATGATTTTATTTGCAGCTATGTTAGTTGGATAAAAGTATTTCACGATAGCTATATAATTTCTGTCATTACATACTGAAATTTACATATAGTTTATGAGGAACTCATAGTTTAAAGCTTGCCAAGTTTTGTACTGTATAATTTCTCGCTCTAAACTTTCCTCTTTCATATGTGTATGTATACACACATGCCCAGCATTCTTTCAGAGCTGTTGACACAGATTAAAAAGTAGATGCTATAGATTTCTTGTCAGTATGACTTCCACTGTTTTGAATAAAAAATATTACTGTCCTGTGAATTATTGTCATAATAATTAAAACTAAATGTAAATTGACAAAATACATTCTATTGTATGATTTTAATTTTAAATGCTGCAATTATTAATAGTTAACTACAAGTTTCATAGTGATTTCTGCAAGCTACTAAGGACAATTGCACTTTTCTAGAACCTACTCCCTGTAGTAACTTTTCAGGTGTAGCACCCCTCATTTTAAAATATTCATCATTTTGTATCAGTATTTTTGTGCTAAAGTGAGTAAAACTGCTTCCTGGCTTCCTTTACCTACACTTGTACAAGCATATTCACATCTGATCCACAAATACATTAGCTTCTAAAAAGCATGGTGAAGGAGAGACAAAGAGAAGACACGTGTTGATATGTACAATGTAAAAAATTTTAAAAGATGTGATAGTGGATATTCATGTTTTCTGCAAGACGAAATATTTTTCTTCATTTCTATCCCTGTAATAGTGCTTTTAGCTTTCTCTAAATGCTACTATGTCAGTTTAACAAATGGGAAGTTGAATAACTCTCTTTCCTTATATATGACAAGAAGACAATTTTAAATTTCAGCCCACTTAGTACAAGAAAAAACCTCCTCCATGTAAAGTTCGTGTTTTGCCTAATCTGATTATCTGCTTCAGCCTGTTTCTTCTGACTTATGGCTTGTTTCTCTTTTTGTATTTCTATTAACAGAAAGCTGACCTTGCAGTTGCACCATTGGCAATTACCTATGTTCGAGAGAAGGTCATCGACTTTTCCAAGCCCTTTATGACTCTTGGAATAAGTATTTTGTACCGCAAGCCCAATGGTACAAACCCGGGCGTCTTCTCCTTCCTGAATCCTCTCTCCCCTGATATCTGGATGTATATTCTGCTGGCTTACTTGGGTGTCAGTTGTGTGCTCTTTGTCATAGCCAGGTAACATGTCAACTTTTGTGATTTTTTTGGCAATTGTTATCATCTTTTTCTTACTAATAATTGTCAAAAGTCACAAAAATTTTCTTATTTTCATACTCTTATATTTTAACTTCATGATGTACAGAAGAATAATTAATGATGAGGGTTCTCACTATTAATTTTCTCCACTGCCATTCTGTATCCAGTTTTTTATGTCACTAAGTCTTGAGTGTGTTAGCTAGATTTTTACTTTTATTTACAAATTGAGAGACACTAGGAAGTTTATGAAAAGTCTTTTCCCAATTATAATGTATTCAGAAATATAGGGGTTGACATATTTTATTTTCTTAGCGTGATTTAATTTGATGTTATGGTGCTTAATCGCAAATTCAGTACTTAGCTGCCCATGTTAATCCTAGATGTCCAAATTGGGCCTCTATCTGTTTCAAAACAAGTTATGTAGATTAGTATTTTATGAGTAGGGTGAGAATATTTAGTTTTCAGTTCTATGCTGGGTAAAATCTCTGAGATACCTCACATAATTTAAAGTTCCAGATTGGAATGTATTTGGAATCATGTTTAGTTGACCTTTCGGAGTTAAGGAACTCAATACAGTTGTTAAACTATAAATTGATTTGATACATAGGGATCATTTTTGATCTGTTTTCTTCAACATAGACAAGCAGGAAAGCATCTCATCAAAAATCCCCATTATGTTTTTTTCCTTGTTACGGAATTAGGACTGGCTCCAGATACAGAAATAGTGAGTTACGTGTTGTAACTTTGACTTTTGTTGTGACAGTGAAAAAAAAAAAAAAAAGTAGAACAGTATATCAGTGATTCCTAGAGGTGTAATTGTAATCTCTTTTGCAGATTCCTCTTGGTAGTCACTTTAAAATATTTCTTTAAATCAAATATGTATAAACTATATTGGCTTTTATCTCTTTAATAAGAATTTGTAATGTTTGGATTGATAATGCAATCTCACTTCAGCCCCAAGATTTTATGATTTCATTTTGTGATACACAGTGAAATCTTATTTTTTTTTTCTTCTTGTGCTGTCATTGATATCAGGGTTCTCCATCTTTCTTTGATACTGTCTGCTTCACTTTGAAGAAGTTGGATGACTCCTCTACTAGGGGGAGAGGCAGTATTTTTAGAAACATAATTTAGCAATATCACCTGTACATAAAGTACAGGAGGTATTGAAGTAATATAACTAACACTGAAACATATTCTGTAATGCATACCTTTGTGTGCCTTCTTTAAGGGGCTGCTTTAAAGTGCCAGACACATGTTGAAAGTTCTTGAAGAACAGTAGGCTTTAGTGGACTACATAACCAGAGAGTAAATTCATTTATGAGACGTTCCTGTGGTACAAATACTTCTGAAACCATATTTGAGCATAAATCACAAATGTTATCTTGTAAAACACCTCATGTGTAATATTTATGTTTCTGTCCAAAAGTTTTAACCCTGTTGTTATCACTGAAGGACATTTTCAGCATGATGCACAGTGCTTTTGACAGGCAGCTCCTAGTAATGTTAGTAGGAGTTGTATGGCTGAGTTCCTAGTTAGGCTTTGAAAATGTGTCTTGCCATATTTTGTGGGAAACATACATTTTCTTGAAGCCGTTTTTTTATTACACTGTTCAGCCACTTGATCTCATTAGCAGAACTGTAAAGAATGTTTATTTTTAACCAGAAGTGACACATAGTTGACCAGTGTTGCTGAACTTTTTTCACTTGTCTGTTTTTGTGACCAACACCATAAATTCCTTGTGTACTTGGAAATATTATTTTCATTGTAAAGCAGTATGAAGTACAGTTTATACTGAACAGCAGTTTGGGGGTTTTTGTAGAGTTGTAAAAGATACCATTTCATACCTAATTTATATCAGCTTACAGATCTAATTTTTTTCAATACCTCTTAACTATTATCAAATATTGATAACAAAATTTCTAGGAATTTTTTTAGAAATAAAAGTTCTAGAATTATATAAGACAATCTACAGATTTAATTTATAATGCAAAATGACTCAATAGTATGTGACAGCATTTTATACCACTATGGTTCATATGGGGAAACAGGTCTAAGTTAAAAATGTAATCTCCTGCTGATTACTAAAGAGAGAAAAGAACATTATTTTAAAGAGCCTTTTGTGAATATAAATTCACAAAATGTATCTTTCACGTAAAGGGAGATAATGCTAAGTGAAATATGGTAGTGAAGAAGACTTCGCAGCATGGTGCTGACTATGTATTTTCAGTATAGATGGTAAGTTAGGTATTGCACAGCTGCTGATGTATTTTTCAGTCCTGATGTTGTAAATTTGTTGGACTGTATGCCACTAAATTAATATGCCACACCTAGATTGTCTACTAAGAAGATTTCTATCTCATAACATTCCATAATGGATGTTTAAATACCAGTGTTTCATAATAATTATTATGTGTTTCATAATAAGGTGTATTTGTGTTTGGAGCAGTATTTAGTATGTGTTTTATGATATGATGTAATTACAGCTCATCAGAGTATTTAGCATAGAATATTTATTTTTAGATTTAAACCTCCCATTTTTGTGTCAAATGTTTCATGATTTTATTGCTTTACCATATCTTCTAAACAGTGTTGTAATGTAAGTTCTAGTTACATTGAGAATGGGAAGTAGAGTTCTGCTATGGTGCTTGGATTTCATCCATTAATTATTGGTATTGTCCTATTTAGGGAAACACAGCAAAATCAGTAAAAGGTTCAAGAATCTTTCAGAGAGAATATACTTTTATAGAGTAACATATTAGGCATAAACAAGGGAAAATGTGATATCTTCATTACTATTTTCCTTTATTTGAAAGTGTTGGATTTTCCTTCCAATTTGAGAACCACATGTAATGAGCTGAAATTTTGCATACTCAACAAGACAAAAAGCTAGGAGAGAGATTTATTTGTTAGCTGGAGGGCTTTTCTATGTTATTTTTCTCTTGTAGTCCCCCCCAAAATAATGAGTCATCTATTTATGTAGGTGTTACAGGTTTTGCATTGTGGATAAGATGAACATGTATGTGTTTGTACACGGTGTCTTCTTTAATTGTCACTCTTTGTGGGGAATTATAGTAGGCTGTGATACCTCCATATATATGAAAACCTCTTAATCTTGTTTGTTGTGATTGTTGAAGCTAAGTAGTTATGGTGATTAGTCTCTGAAAGTTCCTTTCTTTGACATACAGGCTGGTGACTGATAAATAAGCCCAGTCAGCTTGACACTAAGCCTATTACTTTTCTGTGAACTGAGAAAGTCATATAGCATTTTTTTCCTCTTGTGGAAACAGTAATAGATCTGTTTCTGATGTTAGCTATCAGTGTCTTTGTGTCACTGTTAGCATCATCTTGTGTTATCTGACGTCCTCTTCCATTTACAACTTTGCCTTTACTTGTTTCTTTGATTTAGAATCCCAGTTATATTCATAGTTTACATGTGATTGGAAGGAAAACTCAGATTAAAGTGCACCAACTCCTTTTTGCACTTCTGTAAAGTACACAGCATTTTCTGATCTGTATGATGAAAAATCTTGATTAGTGGAATTTCTGTCTGTTGGTACAAACCATTGTTTCATTTCTCAGAAACATGCTGATTTCATAGCATACTTCATAGCAACTTCATAGACACATTTTGTCCCTTCTTTTCCATTAGTCTGTGTATATGAAACAGCTGTTTCCTGCGTTTGGTCTGCAAAATCTGATGTGTTGGTAACTGGAGGATATTTCCCATTCTGCATAGACAATATGAAGAAAATCAGTTTCATACTTTTAAGAATGCTAAATATATTTGATTTTCATATGTCTGTCAATTCATTACTTTAGCTGGCTTTCCTCATGATTGTATTATAACTTTTAGAGTCTCTTATGTATAATTTTAAACATACATGTCTTTCTTAATCTTTTCTGATAACAGAGAGTGGCAGCTAAATATTTTTATCAAATCATTCTATCTGATTTACTGGATTTCAAGTTATTCTCTGCACATTGAAGTATTTCTCTGTGTAGTAAGATCTGTTTACTGTTATTGTGTCTGTCTGTTCTAAAGCATTTTACTCTTAAGTGACCTATCTTCATAACTGGAAGAGTTACACCTGCCTTAGCATGATGCTTCCCCTTTATGGATCAGATGTGAAGCAGATAAACTACTTGCATAAAATTGCCCTCTAATGAGCTCTTATGTTTCTTATACTGAGCTGTCTGGAGTATCAGTAAATATTGTGCAAATATACACTGTGCTTACTGCCCTAATTACTAATACTGAATCATGGCTTATAATTTTAAAGGGCTTGATTCACCTTTACTTGTACCACATTCTGTATGTTAGGATTTCCTGCTTTTTCCTCCCTTCAGCAGATTTATGCTATCCTACTTCTCATAAGTCAAGCCGTTTTGCTAGTTTCAGCTGTCAAAGCATTTAGTATCAACTATTTTTTCCATTTCTTTGTAAGCAGTGATAAAAGCACAATGAACATTGCCTCATCACCAAATTATATTTTTCTCTTACCAGCTGAAATAAAACATAATAAAAGAAGACAAGAGTTTTAAAAATGTCTCAACACATTCATCTTAATCTTTTTCTCTGTGAAGAAGCTTAGGAATAGCCTGCTGTTCCAGACCTGAACAGACACTTGAGCATTATCTCTCTCTGGAGTGCATGCATACCCTTTTACGTCTCATCAGTCTTCATTTTTATTTCATATTTTTTGATCAGCTGATTTCTGTCCTTGAGCTTGTGTGATTGATTTTCAAACTATCCCTTGAAAACTATCTTCATGGAAAGGAATTAATAGCAGAATGAGAGGGAACTACTTTCTCCAGTTATTATGGAGCTCTGGTTACTAAATTACTATGTGGATATTTATTCAAGTAGGAAGGGAGCATATTTGCTCTTTATTATTAACAAGCATTCTTCTTAGGAGAATTTTATCTCCTGAGGCCTCCCTAGAGAACTGCAGCATATGCTGCAAGGTGTTTTCAGGAATACATTCATCATCCAATAGGGCAAATGAGATGGCAACCCTGAAATCTCTTTCTTTTACCACCTTACAATTTTAAGAGAGTTTTGCCTCAGTTGTAATGCAAAAATTTAATTTTGCATGAATCGTAATGCAGGTGGGGATATTGTCACTTGACTATCAAATACTGTGTAAATAGATAAGGATAAAAGCATGCTAAAAATTACAAACTTGACAAAATATCAGTAACAATTATTTTAAAGTCAGAGATTTTTATTTCTGTTAAACCATATTGCAGCTTATGACCCTTAGATGATTGCTTCCAATAGGTTCAGTATAGTCTGCTTCTTTTCATGTATTTTTCCCAGTTGCAAAAAAGCAAATCCTTATTAATCATCATAGAATCACAGAATGGTTAGGGTTGGAAGGGACCTTAAAGATCATCTAGTTCCAGCCCTGCTGCCATGGGCAGGGACACCCTCCACTGGACCAGGTTGCTCAAAGCCTCATCCAGCCTGGCCTTGGACGCTTCCAGGGATGGGGCACCCACAGCTTCTCTGGGCAACCTGTTCCAGTGCTTCACAATTCTTCACCCTCTCTGGGAAGAATTTCTTCCTGATATCTAATCTAAACCTCCCTGCTTTCAGTTTAAACTCATTACCCCTTGCCCTGTCACTACAGGCCCTTGTAAAAAGCCCCCACGCCCCCAGATTCCTTGCAGGCCCCCTTCAGGCACTGGAAGGTGCTATAAGGTCTCCCTGGAGCCACCTTTTCTCCAGGCTAAACAAGCCCAATTCTCTCAGCCTGTCCCCATAGCATAGGGGCTCCAGCCCTCTGATCGTCGTCGTGGCCCTCCTCTGGACTCGCTCCAACCAGTCGATAGCCTTCTTATGTTGAGGGCTCCACAGCTGGACACAGCACTGCAGATAGGGTCTCACAAGAGCAGAGTAGAGGGGGAGAATCCCCTCTCTCAGCCTGCTGGCCACACTTCTCATACAGCCCAGGATACGATTGGCTTTCTGAATGCCAGAGAACATCTTTATTGTGACCAGAGAGCAGCTGTGCCAGCCTCTGGAACACTGATATTCTTTTCAAGTGAACCAGGCAGATTTCATGACACAAATTTTTCTCTCTTTGATGGCTTTTCTAGATGTTTAATAACGGATATGTTTGTGAAGCTATATCAAGAAATCCATCTTCGTGGCCCTCCTCTGGACTCGTTCCAACCAGTCGATATCCTTCTTATGCTGAGGGCTCCACAGATGGATGCAGTACTACTGGTGGGGTCTTACAAGAGCAGAGGAGAGGGGGAGAATCCCCTCTCTCAACCTGCTGGCCACACATCTCCTGATACAGCCCAGGATACGGTTGGCTTTCTGGGCTGCCAGCTCACACTGCCAGCTCATGTCCAGGATTTCATCCACCAGTACCCCCAGGTCCTTCTCCTCAGGACTACTCTTGATCCATTCTCCACTCACCCTGTACCTGTAGTTGGGATTGCCCTCACCCAGGTGCAGGACCTTGCACTTGGCCTTGTTGAACTTCATGAGGTTGGCAGAGGCCCACCTCTCTAGCCTGTCAAGGTCCCTCTGGATGGCATCCCTTCCCTCCAGAGTGTCAGCCACATCACACAGCTTGGTGTCATCAGCAAACTCGCTGAGGGTGCACTCGATCCCATCATCCATGTTGCTGACAAAGATGTCAAACAGTACCGATCCCAACACCTACCCCTGTGGAACGCGCTCATCACTGGTCTCCACTCAGACACTGAGCTGTTGACCACAACTTTCTTGAGTGTGACCATCAAGCCAGTTCTTTATCCATTGAGCAGTCCATCCGTCAAATCCATGCCTCTCCAGTTTAGAGACAAGGATGTTGTGTGGGACGGTATCGAAAGCTTTGCACAAGTCCAGGTAGATGATGTCAGTTGCCTGTCCTCTATCCACCAAGGTTGTGACCCCATCATAGAAGACCACCAGATTTGTCAGGCATGATCTGCCCTTGGTGAAGCCATGTTGGCTGTCACCAATCACCTCCTCATTCTCCATGTGCCTTAGCATGGTTTCCAGGAGGATCTGCTCCATGATCTTGCCAGGCACAGCGGTGAGACTGACTGTCCTGTAGCTCCCTGAATCCTCCTTTTTTCCCTTTTCAAAGATGGGGTTATGTTTCCCCTTTTCCAGCCAGTGAGAACTTCACCAGACTGACACGACTTCTTGAATATGATGGATAATGTTTGTGCAACCTCGTTCAGGAAGATGTTCTTGTGGTCTTCATAGGAAATAAAGCACTAGGTCTTGTGACTTCTGCAATAAGGAAAACACCTTCTAATATGCATCTGTTTGTAGCACTTGCTCCATCAGTATGTTTTATGTTAAATCTTGTTACTTTGTAGACTAACCTTATCAGAAAATGGCCTTTTTTTTTTTTTTTTTTTTTTTTAATGAAGAGTATAGTAGTATCTTTATGCTGTGTAAAATTGAAGAGGGCTTAAAAACTCCTTCCACCCTTTCTGTTATTTTCTTTCTCAGTATTCTGAAAGCCATCACAAGGTTCTTCAGTTCACCACTAATTATCCAAGAATATAGGTATTTTGAATGTGTGAACTGAATTATAACACTCTTCATCCTTAAGGAATTTGGTGTCTTACGACCAGCAGTTCGATCTCTTCATTCTCATTTACTTAAGCACCTGTGTCGAGACAGGAATTAAATTTTAGATAGCTATAGATTAATCGTTATCTCCAACTAGGTGGATAGCTCATTCTGTCTGTACTCATTTTGACTTTAGTTTTTAAGCCTTGTTACTTGTAAGTGTTACTTATTTTTAATCATCTTATTTCCTCTCTGACGTAACATTGTAAGACAACTTTTCATTGACTCTGATGGGTATTTATGGAAAATTATATCAAAACTCATGTTGAGCTATTTTTCATACTGTGATTTTTCTTATTTTCAGTTTCTCATTTACATGTTACACTATTTCACTGCCCAGATATGTCAGGATCTTATATATCCTTAACATTACCTTGTTCCTTAGGATCCAAAGGCTGTTTGCTAAAGCTCTTTGAGAGTATTTAGCAGGATAAACCATCTTTACTAGTAACATCTCCTAAGTCTCCTTTGGTGAATGGCTTCACAGATAATGAGTTTACTCTCTGGCCTTCTTCCATTTTGAGTTTTGACTGACTAGAATTCTGTTTGATTCATTCTGTTTCACACAGTTCATTGCTAGACCTCTTCCTGAATGATATTCGATGTTTATGTAAAACATTATTTAAAACTGCTAATTGCATTTGCATTCCCTTCATCTCTAGAACAATCTGGGAGATTCTGGAGGGTATTATGCCATGTGTATTGCCCTTTCTTTTCAAACACATGTAATTCTTGCTCATCTATTCATATTTGAGTTTACATGCCCCGTTATATTTGATTTTTTTCTCCCACAATGTATGACCAAGTTAAAAATATTATAAATATACATAATATGAAATTTGTTTTTGAAAGTAGCTCAGTAGTGAAAACAGTTACATCTCTCATAAGAAATTTGCATGTGTCTATCTATTTTGTTGTAACTGCAAACAAGGTAGATCTCATATACCACATTCATGTCTTCAGATGCCTTTGGTAAACAGATTCTATAGGTGAGTCAATATCTGAAGACCATCTTGTCAAGAGTTCTATAACATTACTCAGAATAATATTTCATATCTACCATGGACAGTGGTTTGTTACTCTCTATGCATTGTGTTACCATCCATTAGCAAATTATACTATAGTCCTTGCTGAGAAAGGTAAAAGTCTGAGGCACCATATAATTTTGTTTTGAAAGATCTTCACACTGTAGTAACATAGGCAAAAGTTCATTCTTATTTTTTAAAAGCCCTTGCTAATACCAGAACATATAGTACATGAGAAAAATATTGCACTTCTTGGAAGAAGTATTTTGCTTGAGGAAATTTGTTTTCAGAAAAAGTACTGAACATTCTTTTCTGATATTGCATCGTTTCATTTTGGTTTGTCTAAATATTTTTGTTCCCCAATAGGTGAGAAAAAAAGAAAATAAGGTACAAGTCTAGTCTTGGCACTTTGTAGATTTATGGTAATGAAACCATAGTATGGAATAATGTTAAATGTGCCTAAAGAGAAGGGTTCCTCTACAGATGAATATGAATGTTTTCAAGCTAAAATAATGCTTTTCAGAAAGACCAGTGTCTCTCATGTTTTTGGAGGTAGGGAGAAGGAGGATTATTTGGTTTATTTTGCTGCTCCCACCCCCTCACCCATGTGTTTTCCTATGTCATCTATAGTATTAGTGGGGGGAAAGAAGTTGAAACTCTCACTATAGTGCATAGCAGCTGTTTTCTCATGAGATGTGCAAACCCGTGTAGTCTTCCAACCTCAAGAACAAACACAAGTGTCCAGCGGAATGGGAATAGAGTCAGTAAGAACCCAAGAACATACCACAGTCTTGTCAAAAGTTTTTATTAATAGTTGGATACAAGTGGTAATTTGAAAATGTTCAAGTTAACAGATTGACTCCTTTTCCATTAGTATCAGTGACTGAATTTACAGCTTGCCTGATGTATCAGAAAACTAATTCAACCAGCATCTGAACTGTTGGGTTTTTATGCCAAAAATCAAAACAGAAAAGCTGATGTAAGAGACATTTTATTTACTGAAGTAATTTCACACATGCATCCTGCTTGGAACAGCTTGACTTGGTGAAAACTTTCCTCTAGAAAAATGTAAGGGTTATAGTGGTAGGATGGAAACTGGATTGTTAGCAGTCATGACTTTTCATATCTTAATATTTTTCATATCATAATATTGGACAAAAATGGCTGTAAGGATTGAAAGACAGTGTTTATACTAAATGAGCCAAACATGGAAATGAGCATTATTTTTTTCCTAAATATGTGGACCCATATGCAATGAATTTCTTTATATCATCTTAATGAAGAGAGAAACATAAACCACTGGTGGCAAAGTCAATGTGATATGATGGTTATTAACCTTATAGAAAATCCTAGCTACAGATGTTCAGGGGAAAAAGAGTTGCTGTATTTCAGAGTTCTCCTTTGAATTCTTTGTTTTCAGGACTACTTGAAGGGTAGGAAAACCTCAGTAATGGAAGGACTTAATGGATTTTACTCTTTTATTGTCTAAAATAGGCCTTGTATTGTTATGTAACAATAATAATACAGAGACATTCTTAGGTTAATTTTATGATAATTTAATTGAATAGTTAAATGTCCAATTATTTAGAGTGAGAGAACATGTCTGTTAGAATATATTTTTTTAAAAAATTAAATATCGCTTTCTGATATTCTGACTTTGCACATGGGAATAATTTCATTTCTGCAGATTTAGCTAAACCAGATTTCATCAATTCCTTTGACCCTCAATCATCATTATCCATTGCATTCTGAAAACATAGAAAGAGATAAATTGGAGAAAACCAAAACAGAAGAGAAAACCCAAACACAAAATAAACTTAACAGAACTTCACCTCTTTGAAAGACAGAACATTCTTTCTTAGAGGAAATATTCTTGGGCTTGAGTTGTGGTTAAACATTGTACTTCAAAACAGAAACATATTTTTAAAAGAAATAAGGAAATAAATAAGCAATATTTTTTTACTTTAGGTGTTATTCAATATCTGGAAAAAAATGTGTATTGTTCCTTACATGGTCCTTTAAGCAGAAGTGTGAGAATTATTTATCTCCTACTTGTCTTTCTGATTTAGCTGTTGGACAGAAGTTTGCCTGGCTTATGCAAGCCTCCAGTCTCTCACTCATTAGACAGTAGAATTCATTTAAGCACCAGCAAAGCTAGACCATAAATCATCCTGGAAAAATAAGTTTGCTGAAACTAAATCAGGAGTGTGTCATCCAAGTATTTCTGTTTTATCCATGCAAATCACCTTGTGTTAATTCTAATGATGATGAAATTGATTTGATGGAAAGCTAATTATGCATTTTCAGACTTTAGAACAAAGGTGAGCACCTTTTTTTTAATTATAGTAGTATCAGAAGTTCTGTCATTAGCAACAAAGGTATCATTCTTACAGGGAAATAATTATACAATATTGGAAGTTTTCAGCATTTCGCATCAGCTAAGGGATATAATTGATTTTATTAGAAAATAATAAGACTTTAAAATATCAGAATGTTCATCATGAATCATTATTATAACATGTCAGAAAGTAATCTAAATATAAGTAGTTTTATTAAATAGGCCTGTTCTGGCACTTCACTCTCATTATATTTTTATGTTTTGCTTTGTCTTGTTTGTGTGGCCATTAGACATGTGTGACACCTGCACTTGCCGATTACGGCTTGTCTAAAGACTTTATGGCAGATAGCCTCTAGCTGTGTGTACTGTGAAGGCAATGTTATTTCAGCCTGATGGCATCGTTCATATAATTTTACCAGACTAAAGATAGCAAGGCACCCAGAGCTAATGACTCTTTCCATTTAATTTTTTTCCTCATCTAAGTGGAACAGGAATGCTGCATGGAAAACATTTTATGGGATAAATAGTGACGTGGTAGATAGCAGAAGGTTATATAGTTTCTTTCGATTCTCACAGATTTTTAATTAGTTTTTGTCTTTTCCCATGAGAAATAGCTTTAGCTTTACACAGAATAAGATGCCTATTTGCTATTAACTAGTTTGTTTTGTAGAAGTAGAGCTACATTGTTTCTGTACGAGAGCGTTGTCACCAGTGATATGACAGTTTTCAGCAAACAGGTACTACAGCAATTAGTTCACATTCTGGAGCAATTTTCTTGGTAGATACTTTTGGGTGAAACTTAGAAAAGGTTTATAGTGTAATGCAGGTTCATAAGAGTTCCTGTGAAAGAATTTGACCGCTGAGAAAATTCTCTGGTTTTGTGGCTGACACAATGTAACCAATGAGCCCTGTCCAGAAGAAAAATGGAAGCAGTTAGCAGAATTTTGTACATTGCACTGCCTTGCTGTGCTCACAGAGCATGGCAAAATTAATGTCAAGTTGCAAAAATATCTGAAAAAGGCTTTTAATTAGTCATTTTTATCCTCCACACACTTCTCTCTCTTACTTTCTCTCTTTTTCTCTCCCCTTCTTCTAAACGGGCATGTTAGAGAAAAGCGCATAGTTAACCATGTCAAAATCCTGGTCAGCGTGCCCTTCATTTACTGGAATGAAAGGAATTTTCACCTTGCTTCAAATGTAACTTCAATTAGATAAAGTTACGAGGTAGATGGTTATCAGAGGCTCTCATATCTTTCTGTTCTTCTGCTGCTAGAAGCCCAATTCTGCCTCCAGCTTAAATGTCAATGAGGATTGGTAATATTTGTAACGCCTTCTTCTTCATCCTGACTTTCATAGCGTATAGTCATTTCTGCCTGTGCAAAAGGAAATGTCAAAACTAAGGAAGATGATGGTGGTGAACCTCTATGTGTGAATGTAAATGATTCCCTAGGTGAAGGCAGTGGAGATTTCTGGGTGGTATGGTAAGCTTAATTGGACTTTCTTGAAACACAGAACAGCTTATAGAGAGTATCATTGAGCAGGGTCATGTCTCATTGCTACAATAAAAAAGTATAACAAATACCAAATGCTGTCTTTAAAGAGTTTACAGTTCAGAAGAAGTATTTAAATAGTTTAAGTATTTAAACAGGATGAAAATTTCTATGACGTGTGAAGAGAATGAAGTGAAAAAATGAATAAGTGTCTTAAGTAGTCAGATTCAGCAGACATAGTTCATCAGCTACCTAGACAGGACCACATTTCAGTTTACTATCATCTGCTTTATAAACCAAGTGAATTTTGAGGGGGATTTTGAAAGACAGGTATTGATTTTGTCCTTGAGGCTTTTCTCACATGAAGTCTGGATGAGATTCAAATGGCACTGGTGGAATAACTGCACAGGTTAGCCTATGGTAATGACATTAAAATCACTTCCAAGTTTGTCTTCCTCTTGAGGAAGAGCAGTGGTTATGAGGAATGAATAAAGAAGAAACATTTCATACTAATTTGTGTGGAAAGGGATGTGTTTGTAAGCATTGAAACGTAATAGAAATCTGTGTAGATACATGGGACAGAAACAAGCACTGTCTTTACAGAAAGATGCAAGTTGCCTGTAGGTCCTCTATCACATATACCAAATCCCTAAGGATACCTTGAATATATTGGGAAATCTGAAAATTTTGAGACATTGGTGTTTAGGCAGCTGAATCTCTCTGATATTCTTTAAGTCTCAAACATCTGTTTTGGCAATCTGGTCAAAAGGAAGATAATAGATTAGATTCAGGTAGGCCATCTGGTACTAGAAGTAGTACATTTTGGTCAGATGGCAGAGTCAAATACAGAATGAAGTCAAGTTAGTTGTCCACGGTAATAAAAAATTTCTTGTAATTGTCTTTCCTCAGAATAAAAGATAGAGAAAAGAGTATCCATAGTCTATTTTTGTAGAAAAGACTGAGTTACTGCATATTTTCAGAAGCAATTTGGATCTAGTGCCTACATTGTTGAAATACTACTTCTAGAGTCATAATTTCTTGGAAACAGAGTCTGGAAGAAATCCAAAGCTGAGGCAAGACCTGATATACTCAGTACCCTGACAAGGTTTTATAAAATTGGAGAGCTGGAGGGGTGAATTTCAGCTCACTGATAGCTATGAAGGAGGTGCATGGGTAGGGGAATGTGAGAATGGGAGTTCCTGATTCTCAGCGCTATCAGCAAAAGCACTTATATTTTGTTAGTATCCAGCTGACTGTTTTATAGGTTGTTCTTATCCAGGCTTCCAGTTTTGTTTTGTCTTTTCAAGTTGAGAGAAAGTTTGCTAAATTGTAGAAGATAAGAAAACCAAAAAGCATTCAAGTATTTTTTTTACCATCAGGGTGTGGAGCTACAATTCAGCATAGTCCCTGTTTTCACAGACCTTGATGTTTGCAAGTTCAGCTGAAGTTACTTGCAAACTTAAAGCGAGCAATGTGTTTAAATTGCTTTAAGCATGGTCTTTCGTGAAGAAAGCCTCTGTGTTCCATTAGCAGTAACTGAAATATTTGTATAATTATTGGCATAGTTAAGAATTGCAATGGAATAATCAGAAAGGATGAAATATTTGTGAATCAGATGTCAACTTCAGTAATACAATAAGTTATTTTCCTATCATGTTCCTGTAGAAGTCACTGTGAAAGCTCTCATTGATTTTGATGATAGAACAGTGGATCCCAAAGACTATGTATATACCTTCCAAAGGCTGCAGCCCAGGGCTTGCTTCCTGGCCCAGTGGAGAAGTGAAAAGGTGTGGCCTCTGTCGGATATGACTAAACACTCCATCATCCCAGTTATCCCACCCACAGTGCTTACCAGCATTTTCTGTCTCTCTGAACCACATCTGAACATTATCTGAGTATAGCATAGGCCAGACCTGTGAATGGGAATGTGCCAACAAGTACAGTGTATGGATGATTGCATGCTGAAACCTGGGTCCTTCCCTTTGCTTACTGATATAGATGTAACCACAGAAGCTCATGGAATTATTTAGATTCCTCTTTATAGTAACTATCTACAAAGACTTTAATCGAGTACTTTAAATACAGAATTATTTCTCTTCCATAATATAAACAAATTCATATACAATTAATTTATGAATACTTAAAACAGAATTAGCTTAGTTTTGGGATGAATTATGGTAAATCTGTATTAAATTCCCAAATCTGAAAGCTATTCTGTTCCTCCAGAAGGTCATTAGGAGTCACAGGCCAGCAAAAGGCAAACTTATGTGCCTTATAAATCCAACTATGGATTTTCTTTTAAGTTGGTGTATCTATTTATGTACTTATTTCACATCAGATCAAAGATCTCAGTTCATCAAGATTTACAAAGGTATCTTAAATTTTAAGCACAAGATTGCTCTGTTTAAGTGGATGAGAATAATAATATGGCAAAAATAAAACATGTTTAAAAACATGCTAAATTGCACAGAGGTTCTCACATATTCTTTACTTAGGAAAAAATTTGCTTGATGAATAAATCCATTTGACATCTCTGCAGATTTTGGTGATGTCCGTGATGTACAGATAGTACAAAAGAAAAGGATTTCATTCTTATTTTGAAAAAAACCCTCACAAAACAACAATTCTTTAGGTCTTAATTTGTGATGACAAAATCTCTTAGTATCAGAGTGCCATGTAAGTGCAAAAAACATCACTATAAATAAATACCCCAATATCCTCAATGACCTCATATTACTACAACTAAATTTTTTATTTTACTGATTTTATTTAAAGAATGTTCTGTTTTGAAAATTTTAATTACTTCAAGAAATATTATGTTGCTCTTGGAAATATTTTCGTTGTTTGTTCTGTATGTAAAAATCACATCTGATGTGCCTATATTAACAGATGTTCTATGAGGTAGTCTCTAGTGTAATAATTTTTTCATTCCTCTCATTCTAATGGGTCACATTTAATGTACAGTGAAGGGCAACAATGAATTATTATTCACTCTGAACTAGAAAACTCCTTTGCTGTGATGCTCAATGTTAAACTAATCTGTTGTCAAGAAGGCTGTTGCAATATTGAATAGAAATGCCAAATTCCATAGAATCATAGAATGGTTAGGGTTGGAATGGACCTTAACGATCATCTAGTTCCAACCCTGCTGCCATGGGCAGGGACACCCTCCACTGGACCAGGTTGCTCAAAGCCTCATCCAGGGTGGCCTTGGACGCTTCCAGGGATGGGACACCCACAGCTTCTTTGGGCAACCTGTTCCAGTGCTTCACCACCCTCTCTGAGAAGAATATCTTTCTGATATCTAATCTAAATCTCCTTGCTTTTAGTTTAAACCCATTACCCCTTGCCCTGTCACTACAGGCCCTTGTAAAAAGCCCCCACGCCCCCAGCTTCCTTGTAGGCCCCCTTCAGGTACTGGAAGACTGCGGTAAGATCTCCCCAAAGCCGCCTTTTCTCCAGGCTTAACAAGCCCAATTCTCTCAACCTTTCTTCACAGGAGAGGTGCTCCAGCTCTCTGATCATCTTCTTGGCCTCCTCTGGACTCATTCCAACCAGTCGATATCCTTCTTAAGCTGAGAGCTTCACAGATGGATACAGTACTCCAGGTGGGGTCTCACGAGAGCAGACTAGAGGGGGAGAATCCCCTCTCTCAACCTGCTGGCCACACATCTCCTGATACAGCCCAGGATACGGTTGGCTTTCTGGGCTGCCAGCTCACACTGCCAGCTCATGTCCAGGATTTCATCCACCAGTACCCCCAGGTCCTTCTCCTCAGGACTACTCTTGATCCATTCTCCACTCAGCCTGTACCTGTAGTTGGGATTGCCCTCACCCAGGTGCAGGACCTTGCACTTGGCCTTGTTGAATTTCATGAGGTTGGCAGAGGCCCACCTCTCCAGCCTGTCAAGGTCCCTCTGGATGGCATCCCTTCCCTCCAGAGTGTCAGCCGCATCACACAGCTTGGTGTCATCAGCAAACTTGCTGAGGATGCACTTGATGTCATTGTCCATGTCACCGATGAAAATGTTAAACAGGACCGGTCCCAACACCGACCCCTGTGGAACGCGCTCGTCACTGGTCTCCACTCAGACATTGAGCCGTTGACCACAACTCTCTGAGTGTGACCAGCCAGCCAGTTCTTTATCCATTGAGTGGTCCATCCATCAAATCCTTGTCTCTCCAGTTTAGAGACAAGGATGTTGTGTGGGACGGTATCGAAAGCTTTGCACAAGTCCAGGTAGATGACATCAGTTGGCTGTCCTCTACCCACCAAGGTTTTGACCCCATCACAGAAGGCCACCAGATTTGTCAGGCATGATCTGCCCTTGGTGAAGCCATGTTGGCTGTCACCAATCACGTCCTCATTCTCCATGTGCCTTAGCATGATTTCCAGGAGGATCTGCTCCATGATCTTGCCAGGCACAGCGGTGAGACTGACTGGCCTGTAGTTTCCCGGGTCCTTCTTTTTTCCCTTTTTAAAAATGGGCGTTATGTTTCCCCTTTTCCAGTCAGCGGGAACTTCACCAGTCTGCCACGACTTTTTGAATATGATGGATAGAGGTTTCGCAGCCTCATCCACCAGTTCTTTCAAGACCTGTGGATGTATTCCATCAGGTCCCATGGACTTGTGCACCTTCAGGTTCTTGAGGTGTTCCTGAATCTGAGCCTCACTGGCCATGGGTGGCTCTCCATTCTCCCAGCTCTTGCCCTTGTCTTCTATGACTCTGGGAAGAGTTATGTAACTCTTATGTATTAATTGTTGTAAAACCTTAGAATGAGCTCACCCCATCTTTTTTTTAAGAAGCCTATATATTTTTGCATTGCAAAAGACAATTTCACACTTCATTATGCGCCTTTACAAAGTTCTCTGCAGTACTCTGCTTCTTTCCCCAAACTTGTGACAAACTCTTGAATGTATTGAGGAAGTCACAGAAGTGCTTCACTTTTAAAAGAGGGAACATTTGAATTTCTCATGTACCCTTCTTACTTATACCATCTTTTATTCTTAAAGAGAATACTAATTAACTTATTACTTTATGGTACTAACATAAAATGGAGTATCACTGTTGTATATTACTATTTTACTCTCTTATATATAGAAAGGAAATAACTCCTGTAAAAATTTGTTTGTGGTAACTTAGATATTCAAATCAGTAGTGCATATGAGTCCCTTATTACTGCAAACATGCTAGTCATTGAGCTTTAAATCTTTAACAGCAATAAACAGTATAAACATCTTTGCAAGGTCTAATATAGTGTTACACAGTGTTGTATTAAATTATGCCAAACACTTGCTGACCACTTTTCCTAATGACACATATTCGGAGATATAGGCAAATACAGGATATGATTGCATAATATTTAAGACTTGAAAGTAATCTTACAGATATAGTGGTTGGTGTGAGTTTTTATTAAAATAACAATTAATGACGAATTAATGCAATGCCTGTGCAGATCTATATAGGATGTTGAGCTTCCTTGAGGTCTGAAGACTGATTAAATGTAATCTTTGGAGATGTGTTAGCTTGATAAGTATTTTGGTAAACTAATTTCTGAGAACTTAGCCCACCCTTGCCAAAATTTGTTTCAGTTTAGGAACACTGCAAAACCTGGTGCAGTACATAACTGTAATAGTACAGTGTGGGGGGTTAGGTTCCAGACCATTAAAAGCACTAATATAATCCCCCAAAATGATATGTGAATCATATTGATCAATGAAGTTCACATACTTTTGTTCTTTCTTGTGTAAAACACATGATTTTTTTCCTGAAGTGTGAAAGTTTCCTTTTTTATTTTTTTTTTTTTAAATAATGTGAGAGAGCATAGGATACATATTCATATTGCTAAGATTTTGCTACTGCACACTGTGCATATTCTTTGGAATATTCTTATATCAGCTGACACAGATTTGCTGATTTTCTTAGATAATAACTTCTGTGTTCCAGATCAGGGCTTCAGTTTCTAGGAGTTATGAAAACCTACTTGAAGATGTGTTTTGGGGGGTATATAAGAGAGTCCATGCTAAAATTATTCTTCAGTAGATTTGACAGTCTACCTGTAGGAGCAGATTAATGATTATAGTAGGAGGGAGGCAACTATTTCTATATTCATTTATGTATTAAGCTTAGGAACATTGTATTGTTCTTATCTTTTTAGGGTTACTTAATGAGTCATTATTAATTCAAGAAAAATATAAATAAAATGGAGATAATAGATACTTCTCTGGAAAGACATAAAAAACGTTTTGCAATCTTTTTTTTATATTAAAGCAATTTATGAATTCAGAAAGTATAGATGCATTTTAGAGTTTAGAAATGAGAGTAATGTGTCATGGTTTGAGGATGTCAAAGTGTTTACTGGTTATTCATAGGCATGGCAATTTCTAAAGATAAAACTCCTTGTAATACATAGTAATATTATTATTTTTGTTGTCACATCACAGAAAGATAACTACTGTATTTAAAATATTTCCAATTTTTATTACAATTAAAAGAAAAAACCCAAACTGTTTCTTACTTTGGGCTAACATAATGAAAATTTTATTATAACGAAAATACCCTTTTTAAAACAGTAAAGCTGTTCAGATTAGAGCACAGGACCAGGAGAAGAAATAACAAAATTATAGGGAAGAGAGAATTATGTGGAGAAGATAAATCACACTTTCTTATTTATTCTTTTTCAGAATGCAGAAAAGGAAGGAACATTAAACCAAATTGAAAATAACAAATTTTAAACAGAAAAGAATCTAATTAATTTTTTGTAAATTGATCATTAACCTCTGGAGCTTGTCTCAGACTAAAATAAAAAAATGAGTGCTTTGTACTGAAGCTATAATGATTAGAAATGCAAGTGCATCTAAGGTGATATGTCACGTGTAAAGCAACTAGTGGAGGTTGTAAAGAAACTTTCCCTGTAGTGTGTGGGCAATTTTCAGTTTTGTTATAGTTTTCAACTTCCAATTTTTTGGCAGCTTCATTTGAAATACTAGTACTACTACTAGTCAGAAACAGAATATGGTTTTGTAGAAACTTTCATTATCTGTTTTCCCTAGTACAGAGAGCAGTACAGTTGAGGGGAAAAAAAAAAGAAATCAGTGTGGAAAATAGCAGGCATCATGAATTTCTCACGTTAATATTTACTATGCTTCATTAAAAATAACATTCCTGCTGCTTATGACAATTTTAGTGAAATAATAAATCTACCTCATAGATGGTGCTGTGTAATGTCACTTTAGTTCATGTTCTATGCATTTCATTAAGATGTTTACACTGTCTGTTGTGTAAATTCTTTGTGCATCAGATAAATCCACCATTTAAGTCATAGATTTGGGAATATTACTGCAGTAGGTCTATTTACAGTGTCCACCAAAGTTCATGGAAAATATTTCCATCAACTTCTCTTGACAGTACCTAAGGTCCATTTGAACATATAAACCAGCAAAGATAACATGGAATGCAGCTAAGTAGAAGAAAATGGTAATTCAATGAGATGAACATAGATAGATAGGGTAGAATGTTCTACTAAGTTTCTTAAGTTAGTATTTGAAGCAATGGTGAAAAATATGGCCTTGAATTTAGGCCTTTATGAATGTTACTGGCATCATGACCATTATGAAACAAAAGCTGCAACTGTCATCTAAGTTGGTTCAGAATATGCACCTGAATATTTATTTTATTGTAGTAAGTGAAAATTAGGTAAGTTTTTCCCTACTTCCCTGTTAATAATTCCTGGTTTGCAAATTAATGTTTAGCAGTTCAAGTAGGTTAAATGGCATGTGTTGAGACTGAAAAATGTTGTTGATTAAAATAATTAATAAATCATGACAGACAGAGTGGTAAACAGGTAGGCTTTCACTCTTGTGAAAAAAATATTCAAGGATCATAAATATTTTGGTTATTGCATTTCTCAGTTGAAGACACCAATGTGAAGAAAAAAAAAAACAGAAAATTAAGCCCAAAATTTACTTAATGAAGTACAAGTGAACTTCAATTTAGTTAAAAGGTTTTTATATCCAGACATGTGGAATAACTGCTGATGTTCAAGCAGTTTTATCTATAATAATAAATGTAGCTTTTTTTGTAAAGTCCAAAGATCAAAAAACCTTTGTGCATAGGTATCTTTAAAAGTGTCTCTACCTGTTTACTGTGCTGTCATTATTAAAAACCACACAAACGAATATTATTCTACTTTTTTCTACTATTTATTGTATGTAATTTTGACATTCATTTTTTTAAAAAGCGTAAAAATGCACATAAAATTATTTGTGCACATTAATAATAAAAGTTAATGTGATAGTATATATTTTATATTATAACTAGTAATTTTGTGTAAATTAAGAATATATTTATCCATATATTTTCTTTAACTATATAGATTCAGTAGAAGTTAGTACCTATAAATTTAAAATATTGCTAGGGGCAATACAGATATGAATTTGCTATGTCTCATGCAGTCTTACATTATAGTAAATGGTCACATAAAAGCAAATATGTTTAGTTAAATTGTTAGTGACATTCTTTGAATGAGAATACCTCATAAAGTCAAAATGTGACTTAGTTGTTTGATGCTTACAGTAATACTGCTTGCATTTTCACCCAATTAATCCAAGAAAATCCATTGGAACATTAAGTTCTTTGCATTTTTTTTTCTCCTCTTGATTAAAATTCAAAAATATTTTTTCCAGTTCAAAAAAGATCATTCCAATATTTTAACCGCTGGTTTTTGGTTTTGTTTTAAAGAAACAGCAAGAAAAGAGTGTTTGTGGTCAGGTGAACATATTTTTGCTGAATTGTCTAATGTATTATGACTGCTTCATTCACAGAGTATGATACTGTTTGTTTGCATGAACTTTTCCTGCTTCATTCTCAAATTTAAAGCCACTCTGCCATCAAGAATGTATGTGTAAGAAGTTACTTTATAGCAGTGCAAAGCTATTCCTTCAAAATATAAAGCAATATAAACTTGGATGGATGAATTGTAGTGTTATATCCAAGTGAGCTGCAGTAACATTTGGGTCCATTCTGTCAGTCCTTAATCAAAGAAGCATGGATAAAGTAGTGGTATTTTTCCCTCAATTAATGATTTTATTCTCTATTCATTGCTTAATTAATATTTGGGGATTTTTTTTGAAGGATAAACCAAAATCATTTACACATTTATTTCTACAGGGAGACTGTGACTTGAAGATTAAGTTATTGCAGGTGAACTTGGCTAAAAGTGCAGTATGTTGGAATTACATTACATAATATGTTTGTTAAGAAAGTTCTGCTCTTGAGTAATGTATCCAAACCAAAACTATTTTTTGACTTTTTATCTTTTATTTTTAAATTCTAAAGCAGGGATACTTTGCATTTGAAAATGAATAATTAAGAAACATAATCAATCTCCTTACCCTTTATCTCTTCCTCACTGTTTTCTTTATATTTTTGTGGCTAATCTATGCTCCAAAACTAAAATTCAGGTTGAATATTTTCAGAAATATTTGTAGCAATATAGCAATACACTTTATAATTCAGTACAGTACTTCCTTGTTTATAGTGAAAAGAAAATGTTTTGTAGAGTCAAATTAAAAATTTTTAAACAAGTATTTGAAAGCACATTTTTCTCCTGTTGCCGGCTTCCTCTTGTTTGATTGTAAAATATGAAAAACTAGCTCTGTTTCATGTAGGTAGAAAATAATTGCTCACGCAAAGCTGAAAGGAATAGGCAGTATTTCTTGAGCTGCTTCATTTTACTCATGTTATCAGATGTAGATAAAGGAAAAGAGAAATCTTGCATTCTCAAAGACTCTGAGGAATTTTATAGCTGAATGAGTGTTAAGATACAATTAAGCAGGATTCTTAAGAGCATGAACTAGAAGTGGTTTGTTTTTTCAGTTTTCTCAAGAGATCTAGTGATCATGCATTACAGATATTGATTGTTGCTTGACTTAATAATAGAATTCATTATGGCCCTTTTCACTTCCTGCTTTTCAAATCTGGAAAAAATCTTTGTCATTCACAGTAGCTTTAGATTTGATCACTCCAGTTGAATAAACATAGCTGGGTCAGAACAACAGTACCGAGTGTGTTCTCAGCTTAACTAGGAGTGGCTACGTGAACTGCACTGCAATTTTATTATTTCTTTTCATTGTGAACAAAACTACTAGACATTTTGAACATGACAACTAGTAAAATGAAGGCAAGATGATTTTGGCATGATAAAATCATAATTGCTAATGATTTCTACAACTTTGGTGGTTGAATTGAATTGAAGAAAACAATGCCAATGGTTTCAATAGTATAAAATTGGGGTGTTCAGAATATATACATGTGTAATCCTTGCCTCTTCCAAGTTTGTACTAATTGTGACTGTAATTCTTACTCAGGTATAATTTAGCTACCCAGAGAGAACCTAGAGCAATAATTACTGTGCTCCAATGCATTTCTGATGGTGTTTCCATCTCTTACAACTGAGTTAACATTAATTCTGCAGTCTGTTGATGACTGCAATAACAATCCATAACAAAGTACATCTTTCAGGCATATTCCTTCTGGGAGTCTAAGCTGTGTCAATAGCAAAAACTTCTCTTAAGGAAACTATACATCCGCAGACAATATGGAGCATTTGCTCGAAGGGGGGGAAACAAAAAAAAAAACCAAACCAAAAACCACCCCCAAAAAAACAAATACCCTCCAAAAATTATCCTTTTCCTGTTTCCCAGAAGGTGGTATTCCTATGCCCCTATTTTTTTCTTTTAGGGACACTTCCATGATGCATATAGTATTCTGTTTTGTTCCATTACTGATTTTTATAGTAGGTTTTCTTGACTAATTTTTTTAGTAGTATTTTTTAAATGCTGTGTAACCATATTGTGTATGGGTCAGTTTGACCGTAATAGTTGTAAAACTTATATACTACAGAAACCTGTATATAATATTTAAACAATTAGCTACTCATGTGGAATATACAATCATTAAATGCACTACTTTTTCTTAGAAGAATGGGTGAACTTAGCACGACCATCATACTATAGGGCTTAAAAGTGAACCCTAGATTTTGTTAGAAACGCTCATTGAAGGAAAGGCCACTGTTTTCCACTTACACAGCTCTCATTTTCTTTTCTTCAGCAAGTGGACAGGTGGTGATTTTGAATGCCTCATCTTTGTATGATCCTGTGATAATTGCATCCATTTAGTCTTACCATGTAAGGCACTCATGCATTATAGTCTTTTGTTTACAGCTACCTAGCACTTCTCATGATCTCCTGATGAACGTTAATGGAGAGCTCAGGTCTTAGGCTATTCAGAATAAAATAAGCAGTTAACTAAAAGCTTTGAAAATTATAGCCTCAATAAACTTTAATAAATTGCTCAAGTGCCATTTTTGCACATAATTCTGAGAGATTACCTCCAAATGGTTAATTTCTCAAGAGAGACATTTATAAATATGCATTCATTAAGGTGATAGAGTATGAGTTTGAATGCATTTCTGCATTCTGCCATTGTTTTGTGGATTACATTGCCATTAATTGAAAAATATGTCAAACCTGCATAATGCAGTTCCCCAAAGCTTTACAAATCAATTCATCAGGATTCAGTATCTCTTAACTGATGGCAGTGTAAGGCGGGATTTATAAAACAGATGACTGTTTTTCTTCTAATGTACTTCCAGGAAATATACATGTATGAAAACATATGATTAAACTAACTTGCCAGAGGCATAAAAAAATCTTCATGGAATAATAGAAAAAATCAAATTATTCAAAAGGAGTTCTATGCAGCAGAACTCAAACACTGCTTAATCTGACTAGGAGTGAATGCTATGATGTGCTTAGACTCATACCAGATGTGAGGTATCATCTACACAAATCCCAGAAATTTAAGAGCATTTTCCAGATGCACTTCATTGTTTTCCATTTCTCAATTCTTTCCCCATAGAAATAGCAAATTAGCAATAAAATAATTAAATACTTTTTATAGGTTAAAAAAATCTTCAGAATGGTAACATTACAGAATCACAGAAGGCTAGGGGTTGGAAGGGACCCTCAGATATCATCTAATCCAACCCACCTGCAAAAGCAAGTTCATCTAGAGTGGGTTGGACAGGAATGCATCCAGATGATGGGTTTTGAATATCTCCAGAGAGAGAGACTCCACAACTGCTTAGGGTAGACTGTTCCAGTGCTCCGGCATGCTCAAAGATTTTTCCTCCTTGTGTTGAAATGGAATTTCCTGCATTCCACTTTGTGCCTTTATAAGCATTGATGAGATCCCCCCTCAGTCTTCTTTCTTTCATAAACAAATCCAGCCTCTATATGTCTATATGCAACAGGTTTATCCCAACTGATTCCTTCCATTTACTGAGTGGGGCTGTGTTATATTCTGCCGCTTTTGAAATCTGAAGTAGGAGCAGGCTCTTTCTTACGCACAGCCTAGACTACATAGTGGACAAAACAGATAAATGAAGTGTTGTGTTCTCTTTATGGTTCCTATTCTTTTGATGCTCCTAGCATCAGGGATTGTTCAACTTCTATTTAGATAGTAGCACACTTGTTTTGGCCAGTGTTAATTTCTTTATTTCATAACATTTAAAGGTTAGACAAAGGGAAATAATATTGCCAACCAAAAAATGAAAGGAAGGATCAGATCTCCAGTGAGTAAGAAACAGACCTTCCCCATGACTTTTAAAGTTATTTACAGGCAGTACTATGAGCTGCAGCAAGCAAGCGAAGTTCTGATGTCCCAGAAAATGGTTCAGCCTGCTAATAACTCATTTTCCTAGTTCTGACACTTATACCTACTGCACCAGTGAGCCACCTAACAATAGTAAGTGTCTGCCTTCTTGTCACTTTTCAGTTGCACTCCAGGCAAGGGATAAAGAGCAAAGAAGAAAACAATACAAGATCGGGCTCTTACTTGCCTGAATTAGTGGTATGATATGAAATAAAAAGAAAAGGGATGAATTAATAACAGAAACAATGGTATCTTGGAAGATGCATTTCCTTTACATTCAAATATATAAAATAATTTCAAATATAAGCAAACCCTATTGTCCTCAGATATGTGCCAAAACTGAATACTTGCACTTCTAGTGAAGTCTTTTACTCTGCTGTACTCCCACTTACAAAGAAAATAATTCTGATACCTTCTAGATATCAAAAACTCTGGATATTTGGATATTTCTAGAACTTAACTTTTTATTTTGATCAGTTTTCATAGTACACATAGAGCTGAGGTACAGAGTTTAATTTCAGGACTGTTTGAGAGTGTTTACAGAATATAGAAGTCATGGATAACTTAGTTTTGCCCCCAGCATCTTAGTTTTCTCAGTCTGTTTAAAGACTAATCCAAGTTTTATTTCTGTTTACTTCAAGTTAACTATTCTTAATTATAATTATAACTTGGTTTGGTTTATGCTAATAGTTTTTCTTGCTCAGCTTTGAATATGACTCACTGAGTTCATATGATGTGGTACAAAATAAATAATTAGCTGAAATATAGCGGATGAAAAATGGGAGCTGTGTACTGAGACAGTATATACTGGTTTTGTCAGAATGGAATTAGAATTGTGCATTGAATGTTGAAAAAATAAATAATCTGAAACAACTTAGGGACCACATTTTCCCAGATAGCAGTTAAAATACAATTACAGCATAAGTTTAAATGTGGTTAATGGTTTTCTTCATATACATTATATATTTGCATATTTTTATCTACTTATGTGTATGGATGTCTGTATACATGGGCGATAGCTGTGTGTGTGATTTGTATTTAAATATCCTTATATTTTTACAAATCCTACTGTCAGATGGCTTTTTTCAATATCAGCCGTGGTGACACTGGCTTTTGCTTGGGCCTTCAGGTGTTACGGGTTTTCTCACAGCTGTAGTGGAGGCAAGACTGGGTACTCTTTACATATGTCAGCTGATCTAACACCTAAGGCAGACAGAGCAGGTTCTAGAGTTGAGTTACAACTTCCTTGGTACCTCCAATTTACATGGACAGAGATGATCCTCTGGGAACATTTGCCATCATTAGGTTGACTGCTATTACTGTTCCCATGGTAAGCATTATAAGCGCATAATTTAAGCCAGGCTGAGTAGAAGAAACCACAGATATCTTACCTTGACCTCAAAGTGTTTGGTGAATTATCCCCAAAATTTGTCCTTGTGTTTCTTCATAAAGAAGTGGCTTATATAGTTAAGGAATCGTTTTACCCTTTGAAATGCATCTGTAAGGGTTTAAGTGGATTTGAAGATCTGTATCCCAACCCGTAGCTCCCTGTTTCTAAATTGCAGGTAAAAGGGAAATCTCCCCCTCTCTCCTTCTCTTTTATTTCCCCAATAAAGTATAATATTCTCTATAAATCTCTTAGGTAAATAATTTGCTATATAGGATGTAAATTTATGTTTATTTTTACAGTACAGCAGAGCCATCCAATTGTCCTTAGTATTTCTTTTCCTACCAGTAGTTACAAAACATTGACTTTGAGGGTTTCTTTAGTGTCATCTCTAAAAATAATTTGTTTGTACCATGAGGAGATGATTAGTGATGAATGAAGCTGAAAATAATTGGAGATTCAGCTTAACACTTAAGCCATATGGTCTTATCTTTTTACACTCTTAGAAGTACATTTAGAATTATAGCCCATCGTGTAGTGTTTTGTCACTTAGCTGATAAAAAAAATGGAGGGTTTTGTGAAAATGAAATAAGGAATTTTAAAAGACTAAGTTAATGAAAGATTGCTCAAACTAGAATGTTAGGGAGAAACTTCATTAGTGTTAGGGAAAGAGTCAAACTTTTGACTTGGTGGAACTAGCTATGATACCTCTAAATATGACTGGAAATCAACCAATTGCTCAGATCAGCTAAGTTTATCTCCAAAGAACATAATTATGTAAAAATGGTCTTTGGTGCAAAATATGTAACTGTATATTCAAACCCACTTTTTGTTTGTAAAATATATAATTCGTATCATGATATTTCATGGAGCCAGCATCTCTCATTAGCCTCCACATGTTTGGTAAATTACTCTCAAAATCTATCTTCGTGTTTTTACATAAAGAGGTACTTTATATGTGTAAATGGTATCTTGATACATTTTGATGGAATACAGGTGTGAGTAACTGCTACCATTCTGTTCAGCCATTACTGTTCAGGGTATTTAGCCTCCATAGTAATTATAAAATGAGTGATTCTTAGAAATGAAACTAAAATTAATAATTAAATAATCATTATTTAATCATAATTATTTGTTTTAAAGAGGATTAGATTGGTGTTTGTAAAGTGGGACTGTAACCTGATATATGAAGGTATGCAGTAATGTAATACAAGAATGGCTGACTTTTATTCTTGAAATAATTACTGAATAATCATATCCAGTTAAATCCTCTACCCAAAATAAATCTATCCTCACTGCTACAATAAAATGATAATACGCACTGCAGTCATGACATTTATGTCTCAGCTGGGCCTGTCTTTTAAACAGAGTGTTAAAAGGATTCTCTGAGCACTAGAAAGATAAATAATACCCTTTTTGTTTTTTTCTGAAACAGCTCACTATGTTATCAAGTTTATAATTATAGAAAAAAGCACCTGATTTACAATCACGTCATAGTGGAGTGTGTTGATACCTGTTTAATTAGTATAGAAACTAACCATAATTAGTGTAACTTTTATTTTATAACAGGATCTAAAGAATATTCAAGCAGTGTTGGAGAGATTGCAAATATAACATTCATGTAATTGTAAAGCGATTACTTACATACTGGGATTTGTTTTGTGTTTCTCAGAATTCTTTAGTACACACTATAAAAACTAACAAAACTCTAACCAAACCATCTCTTTTAAAAGCAAAGCTGTAGTACTAGCTGCTTTAGAAGATTGCAGGATGAACATCGTTTTTAAGAAATACTATAGAACAGGTATCACATGTAGTCTACTTTTTCCCTTCAGTAGTGGTGAATAATAAGATGCTTCCCTGCAGCTATATATGACAGGCAAAATCTCTTTGCATGTAGTGATTAGTTTACAGAACTGTATAACCTGGAGCCCAGCAGGAATTGTCTGCAAGCACGTACAATATAAACAAAAAAGATAGTTCCTGTTGCAGAGCAGCTGACTTGGTCACCACCTTTTTGGTCACTTCTTTGGTCACCAATCATTTCCTTCTCATGAGAAATATTTTTCTTATTTATGAGTATGTATATGATGGAAAACTACATCCGCAGAAGGTATAAGAAAGTTATCTTGGTTTAGGTTCTGACTGTTGCTTGAGACAAGTGACAAAGTTGGTGAATTTAGACTATTCTAAATACCAAATAAAAATGTTTCTTTATCTATTTTAATATAATGAATAGAATGAAGCAAACAATGTTATTCCAATTGTAAAAGAAAATATAAGAAAGAAAGAAGGGTACCCCTTTGTTGTGGTTTAAACCAGCACACATTATTTCAGAATTTTTCTTGAAGGCCTTGCCTATTTAGAGAATCTTTCTTGCTAAGACGTTTCAGTCCTTAGAAAGGGTAAGGCATAAAAATAATTTTTTTCCCCTTAAGTTGTCCTATGCAACCAATACTAATGTAACAATGAATATGCTTATATTATCCTAGTGGCAAGATAATATGTGTGTGCTTAGATTCAATGAAGGCAGTTTAAACTGATGAATTTGACCTTACAGTCAATGGGACAGACAAAAGGAGAATACACAGATGACTGTAGTGACCTGTTTGGCTTTAAGAAATGGTCACTTCATTATGTTTTATTGTGGGTTCGTATTCTTAATAGTCTCATAGCTACACTTTGGGTTTTTTTCCTTTTGTTTTGGGTTTTTTTCCCCTCTTCAAAATAGATTTCACACCTGCAAGAAAAGTCATTGTGTAGTTGGATAAAAAAACCAAACAACTCAGGCTGTAGTGGGGTATATTGAGCAAGTGTGCTTCTCATAGCAATAGTTACTGCTCAAAAAAACAAGGAAAGTTGGCCTACCAGAACCCTTAATGATTGCTAGACTTCTTGCAATGGATGCTTGCACCACTGAATGTTTAGCCTGAGTAAAATCTATCTATCTTGGGTGGTGAAAGCTGACTTTAGTACATGGGTGCTGCAGTGTAGATTTAGATGTTGTACTTTACAGTACATGTTTAGATGTTTGCTTACCTTCTACAAAATTGGTTGGTTGTTAGAGCAAAGTGATGTCAGATGACAGAGAAACAAAACTCTGTCAGCTTGCCCATGGAGCTTGCCCATGATTTATATATAATAATTTAAGAAGCCTTGACCTACGTATTTCAAAAATTTCCTTTCTATTTTTTCCTTTAATATTCTGAACTTCAGAAACGATGCTTTCTGTGTAAATGAATGTAAACAGATTTAAAAAGAAAAAGAAAAAAAAAAAGAAACCGTAGGAAATAGTTTCTGCTTTGTGACTATGCATTTAGTGGACATTCGAGGTTTTCAAATGAGCTATAGAGAAAGAAAGGGCTTCTAGCATTTAAATTGCCAACAGATATATTTAGCTTGTTGGACAGCCTGTGAATGGGCCTAAACTTACTACTCTGAACATATTTGTTAACTTTCTGTCACAGATGTTACAATCTAGAAGTGTTTCCATCATAAATGTTATTTATCTCTCACATGACCTGTTTTGTTCAAAAGCAGAACAGTGCTCCTGAGAGAGCACTGTTTCCACTTGGCTAAATAGTATCAGTAATTGTCTGATTGGATGAACAATGAGCTGTACTTCCACTCTAATACAAAAAAAAAAAAAAAAAAAAAAAAAAAGTTTCTCAAGTATAAACCTGCAAAAATATATTTCTTGGTATATTTAACTATATATAATGATATTTTTCCATATGTTGAATAATATATATTCCTATATATTTTTTATGTACTAAACTATATATATTCCTATACAATGATCAATAATTATTTCCTGATTTCTGAAATGCCTGCCTAATCATACTGTGTTAAAAAAAAAAAAAAAATATTGCCTGGTCCTTGGAAAGTATTTCATACCAAAGTCCTGGAGAATGAAAGCTGTCAACCTTTTAATGCTTTGGGGGTCAAACATGTCAAAGAGGCCAGGCTCCTCCACTTTCCTTGGCTAAGTCTGTTCCATTGCATAGCCACAGTTGAAGCTCATGCTTGAAGATAAACTTCCATATAATCTATATTTCCTACATCTTTGTACAAAACACCAACCTTCATATTAACTGATTCAGGCAGGTTACATGGCAATCTTAAGCCCTGCTTGAGCAGTGCTAAACAAAGGCTGCTCAACTCAGTCTGGTCCTCTCATGTAAATACAGGTCTCCTAGAGTATATGATAGAAATACAGAACAGACTGTCTTGGAAGAGAACTCTGTCATCCGCCCCAATCCCCAACCCTTAAAGTAGGGAGGACTTCAAAGGTTTCCCAGACCCGTGCCCAATTAGAGCTCTGGATACCTCCAAGGATGGAAATTGTATGACCTCCCTGTAATGTGTTCCAGTGCTTAAGAACTCTCACTGAAAACCTCTTATGTCCAGACAGAATTTCTTTTTCTGCCTTTTGCCCTTTCTCTGTAAACCTCCAGGAAGAATCTGAGTCCATCTACCCTTCAGGTAGCTGAAAATAGCAACTAGATTTTCCCCTATTTTCATTTCTGCAGGCTGAAACCCAGGTTTCTCATGGTTGTCTTCTACTTTGCGTACTCTAGTACTCCGATCATCTTAATGTTTTCTGAAGGACAACAGGATGTCTGTGTCTTTCTCTGCTGTGTGGCCCAGAACTGGAAACAGTACTCCAGATGTAATCTTGTGATTTGCCTGTAGGCAGGAACAATCACTTCTCTTGACCTTCTGGCTGTATTTTTGCTGGTACAGACCAGTATGTGGTTAACATTTATTGCTTTTAGGGCACTCAGATTTAGCGTTTTCACCAAGACATCCAGGTCTTTTTCTGCAAAGCCTCCTTACAATCAGCCATTACACACCTGTGCTGTGCATGGTGTCTCTGCTTCCAAATTGCAGAACTTCTCATCTGCCTTCGTTAA
Source organism: Rhynochetos jubatus (assembly GCA_027574665.1). Lineage (NCBI taxonomy): Eukaryota > Metazoa > Chordata > Aves > Eurypygiformes > Rhynochetidae > Rhynochetos > Rhynochetos jubatus. Next base: position 79,841,340 of record CM050650.1, on the reverse strand, counting down.
ACCTCAGGAGGTTTTGGTCAGACTGTTCTTACATCATGCCAAGTGGCAGGCCTGCTCTCCAGTGCACCAACCTATCTTGTTTGGCATTACCCAGAAAGCTGCTGAGGTACATTCCATTCCACTATCCAGGTTGCTGATGAAACTATTTAACAGCTTTGACTCTTGTATCAAGCCAATGAGAAATACTGTTCATTACTGACTGTCAGCTAAATTTTGAATTGTTTCAACTCTTCTTCAAGCCCAGAAGTCCAGCCAATCTTTTTCTCCATCTTACAGTCCACTGACAGCCAGGCACTACCTTCCCAATTTGGCAAGAGAGATGTTACAGGACACTTTGATAAACAGTCCTAATATCAAGGTAACATGCAGTGCTTTCCTCTCATGCACAGAACTAGTCTTCTTATCACTGATGTAGTTAAGGTGGTTAGGTATGATTTGTCCTTGGTAAATCTCCTCTGGCTGTTCTGAAATGCCTTCTCCATTTTCTATCTTACAGCTGCTTCCAGAAGGATTTTTCCTATAATCTGAGAGGCTGAGGTAGGGTTTACTGGTCTGTAATTTCCTGAATCTTCCTCACTGCCCTTTTTTGAGAAGATAGGTGTGACATTTTCCTTTTCTAGACATCAGGAATTTCCTGTGATGAGTGTGACCTGGTGAGAGGTCTGTCCCAAGAAACTTTCTCCATCCACTTGCTAAAATTAAATTTATAATAGGACAGTGGAAAATGGTCTTTTTTTTTTTTTTTTAGGAATTCCTGAAAGTCATAAGTCTATCTTTTGTCTGTGCTATAATAGTCAGTTTTGTAGAGGAACCAATGAATGGAGAAGGGTATTGCTTAATAAGTTTTTGAAATTAATCCTTATCAAATGAGGGTGGCCTCATGTAGCTGCCTACTATAAACTTCCTGGTCAAATGAGGATCACCCCAAAAATTTATAATAGGCAATACCAATAAGAGTAACATTCTTCAATAAGAGAGAGATGGCATTCATACATTAAAAAATGTTGACATTTCTATTAATATTTTCAGCATGGTTTTGTTTATTTTTTCCTGTTTACAGAAAACTTCCAGGGCTGTCCAAGGATAAATTCTAATCAGCCAGCCTAAGATAGCTGGGAACAGTACTTTTATTTTACTGATAGGTACCAGGCAGGAGTGACCATATAATGCATTATTATGAAGGTAAGCTTTGGTTCATTGCAAATCAGTGCTCACTTCAGCCCTCTGATGGGGATAACAATAAAGTGGGTATAATACAGTACGTGAAACCAATTCATGAGCTTATGCAAAAACACAAAGTGGGCTTTTTATACAAAGGCAGTAGCAGGAATAAAAAGAGTACCTGATGATACCTTTTCTGGAATTCTGTAAGCATTCATTAAGTTACTATATCTCCATCAGACCGGTTTAATGCTTCTTCTATTTTAATCTCAGTATCTGAGTGGGACAGGAAGCATACAGAGCGCTGGTGGGGGGTTCAGGTCTGTAGCATACCCTTCTACACATTTCCTAGTATGTTTGCCTGCTAACTGAACTAACTATAGTAAATGTAAACTTTTGTGTGTAAAATGTATACACGCTTTTTTTTTTGTTTTGTTTTTGTTTTGTTTTGTTTTGTTTTTTCAGCATGAATAACAAATAATCAGAAGGCAGTGGTGGAACAGTTAATTCCTTCTACACTTTCATTTTTCTCTTCCCTTGCCAGGTTCAATTGGAAAATTAATTGAATACTGGTAGTCTTAAATGTTTCTGGTTTGAGTATCAGTTTCTTTATTATGACAAAAGAGATAGGTTTTTTTCTTGCATAGGTTCATAGAATGGTTTGGGTTGGAAAGGATCTTAAAGATCATACTTAGCCACGGACCTTTTAAGTCACTATGAATGTAATCAAGTACAAGAACAGTCACTCCTAGAGAAATGTCACAGAGATTGGCCTCCAGGGATTGTCTTTCCTGTTAATAATCTTTCCATTTTCAAAGTGGACTAAAACCTGCTATATTTATCTTGTCAGATAACCTAAATAGTTGGGCGTTCAACTGTAGTCAGTTGAATCTTCAGTTGTACTTACAATTTCTGGTTTCATATCAAATATCTTTTTTTTTTCAATGTTGATAATTTATTTAGTATTTCCATGAGATATGGCTTTGAGAATGTAAAGTATTTGCAACTGTTTTCTTGTTTTAGAATATATTAAAAAGCAATATCTGTTTATGCCCAAACAGTCAGAGCATCACAGCTCAGTAAATTATTTACAGAGTTTGTTTGGGATACAGAGGGATATTGTAAGCAATAGCAATAAGATTATAGATAGAAACTACAACACCTTTTTTTTTGGTAGTCTGTGCTATTACAGTTGAAGAAATCATACCTTTGGGGTAGTTTCTCTTCCTAATTCATGCAATTTCCTTTTTGCAAGCATAAAGGAAAGATTATCTTTTCAAAGATTAGCTGAGTTTTCTAATGATCACTAAAGACTTGTTACCTTTCCAGGGTTGAACTCAGGATGTTTGCCTGTCTAAAATTTGGTTTTATCCATGCTTCACAGGGTTTCTATTTTAGTCACTATGAATTTATTATCCATGAGCATGCAAAGTCTACAGATTTCAATAGTTCATAACACATAGTTTTAACAGATGTAGAATCCATGCTAATCCAATCCTAATTTTTTATCTGTGAGATAGGCAAGAATATAAATAAGAAAGAGACACTACTGTTGACAGGGGCATGGATTTTCCATCATTAAATTTTATGCTACACTTATGTGATGTTTCCCTTGGTCCTTAAAATAGTAATAACTTTATTACAGGTAATTTTCCAAAGCAAACTAGTGGAAAGGGATGATCCCTACAGGTCTGATGTGATCGATTCTTATTTTGTAGACTTTGAACTACAATTTTTAAGAATGACCATACTGTCTGTACATCTAAGCATTACCCTTAGGAAAACAACACGTTGAAGTACCTCAGAAACAAACAAAAACCCCAGTAATTGTGATTGTTTCGTACAATTTCTCAGAAGTTCCCTGCCCTGGATGAACAAAAGGAATATAGCCTTATTTGTTTTTTGCTACAGTTATTCAGATCCACTTAAAGTTATTAGAATAATTTTCCCGAGAGAACCCATGGAAAAAACCCATCGACTTTAAAACAATTTATTAAAAAAATGAACGCCTTTTTGAAAATACAGCTTCTACTGCCAGATTTTCTATTATGATTTTGACATTACTGCCAGTAAATTAATTTGAAAATTATAAAATTAACTCATAAAAGCAGCACTGTAGTAATTAAGTGTTGCAATACAGAAACAGCATTGACAAACTGTGAGATTAGAGTAAAATCTTAGTTAGAAGATGAGTTTTATGCCTGCTGCTTTTAAAAATTGAAATAATGATAAATGAGATTTTAGAACACTTCATACCAGAATACATCATCCCTGGAATTTTATCTCTGATGCCAAATACTGATGAGTATTGATAGAACATAAATTATAGCCTAACATCCTATTGTGTGTATATATATATATATATATATATATATACACACACACACATATAAGCAGAGATTTATCAAAGAAAGATGTATTAACTCCTGCATCAGAAACACTTACTTTGGTGCATATTTTTAGAGACATGATGCAGAAGCATATCAATAGCTACACTGCCTGATTCCCTTAATCCTCCTGAGAAGAGGCTTGTAACTAAATCACTACCTTTTATACATATTCAAGTTGCAAGCAGAGGGATATATAATTAACTTTATGTTTTAACTATGTTGTTATATGAAAGACTCATTTCATTTTACTTCTGTCCATGTTTCACATTTAAACAGACTAATTTATTTTTCTGCTAAACCTACCAAAAATCCAGTACTCTCACACCCAAACACATGAGGCCAAGCTTTATTTCTACATTTCAAATAAAGCTATAACCACACTTCCTTTGAATTCAGCTTCATAAATTTGAGTCTGGTCTTTGTAGTTATACATAGGACACTTCTTTGAGAAGGCAAAAGACCTGTAAAGGTTTTCCCCCTCTGTCAAGCACATTTAAAAATAGTTCACCAATTACTTGATGTACAAAACCCAGTAACAATTATGCAGTGCAGTGCTACTGACACCAGGCAATGGAGGCCTTATGACATGAATATATAAGCTCCGAAGATAAGTAACTCAATCACACATCAAATATGAACCTTTAGGAAATTGAAAATTATTTTCTTGTGTAATATAACTTTAGACTGCAAATCTGTTGAAGAAGTTTAAATCAAAAGAAGTCATGTGTGCTAGTCAATACTTCGAAGGAAGTCCTCTAAGGAAAATTCAAGTACTGCAGGCATAGTTTAGGGTGACCATGAATATTTTTGCTAAGAGTTGGTATTGATCAATAGAGAAACACTGTGATACAGGAGCATATCTCCTGTCTTTTAGGCAAAAAGTAAGTAAGAGTTCTTTACAAACAATGGTCTTCAGATTCTTTTGAGTTTATTGTAATGTAATGCAAGCAAGGAATGGTGTTCTGTCTAGTTTATAGGAAGTGGATAAGGCAGATAGCAATCGTATAATCTTACAGTGTCCCAATGAAGTAATGATATGAAGCTGAAGTTCTACAGTACTTCAGAATGTTACATGATGTACAACAGATCTATTAAATGAGAAAGGAAATTTTAGGCACTTCAAGCAACAGTGAATAGAGTCTTGAGTTAAGATCTCTGAAGCAAGTATGTTTAGAGGGAACACAGAGACCAAAATGTCTCATTTTAGGATCCAAAAATCTGCAAGAAGTCTGAACTGGAAGCAGCATGAAGAAGTAAAAAAGAAATACAGGGACCAAAGCTGTAACTGTAAACACCCTCTTGCTATTTTTTTTCCTGCTTTTTATGGCTGTCTTCACACTGTAATCATAAGCTGGATAGGTTTGATTTGCACTTAGAAAAAGTAATTACCTAAATTTTAACTCTCCTCAAGTATATTTTTGTCCATTTTGTAATTTATAATTTATTGACCAGAGCTGTCCAGGAATCATCAATGATAAAACTTTTTAGTTGGAAAAGTGCCTATTGTGGTTTAACCCCAGGTGGCAAGTAAGCTCCACACAGCCACTCACTTACTCCCCCTGTGATGGTATGGAGAAAAGAATCAGAAGAGTAAAAGTGAGAAAAGGTGTGCATTGAGATAAAGACAGGTAAAGCAAAAGCTGTGCACACAAGCTAAGCAAAACAAGGAATTCAATCACTACTTCCCATTGGCAGGCAGGTGTTCATCCATCGCCAGGAAAGCTGAGATCCATCACATGTAACCTCACTTGGGAAGGCAAATACCATCACTCTGAACATTCTTCTCCCCCTTTCTTCTTCTTTCCCCAGCTTTATATGCTGAGCATGATGTCACATGGTATGCAGTATCCCTTTGGTCTGTTGGGGTCAGCTGTCCCAGCTGTGCCCCCTCCCAGCTTATTGTGCACCCACAGCCTCCTCATTGGTGGGGTGGTGTGAGGAGCAGAAAAGGCCTTGACTGGGTAAGCACTGCTCAGGAGTAACTAGAACATTCCTGTGTTATCAACACTGTTTTCAGCACAAATCCACACCAAAGCCCCATACCAGCTGCTATGAAGAAAATTAACTCTACCCCAGCCAAAACCAACACAGTGCCATAGCAAACTTTTGTTGAAAATGTGATGGGTTTTCTGAAACTCATATTCCTGGGAGAATTTTTTGTCAAAATAAGACAGTAGAAGGAAAAGCAGGTGCCCCTTGCGAGTGAGTAGAAGTTTCTTTCCTGTTTATGTTAGTTACTGACTGAAGAAAAACAAGGACTTGAATTTGGATTTTGTTCATTCCCTGGTAAACACCAAGGATGCAACAGAAATTTAATTCATTTAGTGGAGTAGTTTATCTCTGACTGTGGGCAAAAGTAGATGTCTACACAAGAGTTAAAAGCATAAGGAAGTCTATAGCAGTACTTCTTTCAAGTACACTTCCACAAACACAACATTTTGTTGTTTTCGACTTGAAAACCTGACAAGTAGCATGGACTGAGGAACATATTGCTTGCCCAGGACTGGACATGTCTAGTTTTTTGATGGAGTATGGGAAAGTCCTTTGTGCTGTGTGAGGGGAAGTGCTCAAACTGTTGATCAGAACTCAGATCTTGCCTCTCGAGGGAGGACTCTTATTAGAGGAAGTAAGACATTTCTATGTTCTGGGAGCTTAACCTCTGCTAAGGGCCAAATGCCCACCCAGTCACTTGCTTGTCAGTAGCACCAGACATCAAATACAAATACTGAAAAAAGGAAAAAGAGGAAAAAGAGAGAAAGACAGCGAGCAAGCGCCTAAAGAGGTGATAGAGTAGCAGCCAGCCAGTCAAACCGTAACACAATATTTCTGGCTGCACAGAATCTTTTCCAATTCTGACCCTCCAATGACAGGGATATTAAAGGAGATTGAATGTGTGTAGATTGAACTTATAGAGATTAATGTTTGCTCTGCATCTCTGCTTTCCCTGCTGAGATAACTTTGTCTTCAGCCATCCTCTCTTTCCCTGACGCTTTCTGGCCTCATCCTCGTTTTCAAACAACAGTGGAATTAGTAACATTTCACTTCAGCCTGTATTGTATAAATGCTTCTTCCTTTCCATTGTTTTGAATCCTCAACTCTGATTTTTAAACTCAGGCTCAGAAAAGAATTTACTGACTGCCTAGATATTCAAATGTCTTTCCAGAAAGGATGAGAAATTTCTGAAGTAGTCAGTTTTCTATTTCTCCCATTTTTTTTCCGTATAGTCAGGGAAACCAATATTGGAGTAAATAACAGTAGTGCCCACTAGTAAAGAAGTAAGAATGTTACACAAAAAACATTGATGTAGGCTCTTAAAAAGGAAAATGCAAAGAAAAGCTCTAATAAGTATTGAGAATAACACGGTTTTGGAAGTAACACCCAAATGTATATTACAATCCAGATATCAAAATAAAAGAATACAATGAATAATTAAAGATTCTCAAGTATGTTGTACTAAAGAGCAAATCATACAAAGGGAAAATAATATTGGATATATCAGTTTACTCGTGCCACCAGAAAGGGGGCAAAATATTTTCTAACACAACAAATAGTCTTTTTCTCTGAGTTGTGCTTCAGATACAGAAGTTAGGACAGTTTGCAACTCTTTATGTATAAAGCATTTTATACAACCTATTTTGACTCGCTGGCCTTGGAAAAATTTCAACAGTCAACAGATAATAGCTGCTTAATATTTCTGGGGACCCTCAACTGCTTAGGGTGTGTCAGAGCTCCACATACCTGCATTGAGTCCTTGTTTACCAAGGGTGCTCTAGAAATCTGCTAGTCTAGCATATTGTCTGCTCAAATTCCCTTTGCATTTAGGAAATCTTCAGTGAGGAAGTCTTGCCTGTCTTTCTTCTATTTACAATGGGATATCTGGGCCTAACTTGCAGGCAAAGTGTAGAAAACTTCTGAATTGGTTCTGCCCATACCTAGTCTTTCTTCCCCTGTCACTTCAACCTTTTGACTGTTCTGCTATGAATAGCACTGTCTTCTGTGTTCATTTGCTACAATGATGCTGCCCTTTATTCTATATTTCTGGGTAACATTGTGAAGTTTGGATCAACCTCACTTTCTCTTCTAAACTATTAAACTTTCTAAATTCTTTATAGTCCATGGCCTCCTTAGTGTTCATAACATCCTTCAAAGTACTGCCCTCTGTGTTTTAATTAATGTGTTTCTTACACCACCTTCCAGATTGTTAACAAAAATGTTCATTAAAATTGGCTTAAAATTAATATTGGAGCAGCTCTTTGGACATCCAATCTACTATACCATACTTGAGATATAAGAGAACCGTTTAGTCCAAAAGTATTTTTTTGCAAGACTTCAATATCTTTAGCAGAAGTCAGGATACATTGACAATGGGAAATGTCTACAGTGAATGTGAAGTTCACATACATTAAAAAATAGTAATTTTAAACAAGTTTTCTTCAGAGTCTTGACTGTCATTTAACATTTAAGTCTATACAGGTTTCTTCTGTTCAAGAAATGGATGACTAATGTTTTGAAAGTTCAAAAATTATTTAAGGACTGAAACCTGTATCTTTAAGAAATAAAGCAAATAGAACTTGACTAATGCTGCAAAAATGAGACTGTATGTATATATTTGAGTTTTATTTCTAGCATATAATAATCTTTAATTAAAATTGTAATATACTATTTCTTTAGTACAGAATATAATGAATTTTAATAAACCCTTGATTCAACCCTCGATGTGTACAAACATTTCAGTTATGTTACACTAAGTATCACACAACAGTCTAAGAAATTTTTAATAATTCTGACATTTTAAAGTTATCTTTCTTGAGTATATATCATTGAGTCGAACAATACTCAAAACTAAATACCTAAGCACATTGCAATCAAAAGAAGGATTCTCTTTGTCTTCAACAGGTTTGAGAACTGATCTATAATTAGTATATGTTTTACAGTATTCCTTCAAAATCAGAAAAGCCTTTCTTAGTTTAGGTTCAGATTTGAGCTATGACCAACCTGCACATTTCTGTAGCCCACAAGGGTACATTTCTTTAGATTTAACTGCAGGACTAGTATCTAATAGAGTGTTATGAGTAGGCAACTTCCATAGATCATCACGTATCCAGTTCTGATGGATAATACTAGTCCTGTATTGTTCATGCTGCTTATAGCAGAAGTTTAATGTATAATTGTAATGCTACTTGGTTATAAACTAATTGAGTGTCTAGTTTTTTTAATATTAACCAGGAGGCTAAAGTTGTAGAAAAATGGAACAGGGTATTTTCATTCTTATAGTGAAGACTTTTGTCCTGATCCTGCAATAAATTACGTATTAGTATCTAATCCCTGAGTCAATTGGATTTAAGAGGATCCTATTAATATTTAAAGTTAACAGTGCCTGTAAGCCATTTAAAGGAATAGGGGTAGAGCTATAGAACACAATTCTGTAAAGGGAGTACACAATTTGTACATGAATCTTGTGCCTTTTTAGACTTTGGATTGATCAATATTCCCTAAGTTTAGAAACCTTAAAGTTAGTCTTTTAGGTATCTAAAAAGTCAGTCACATTAAGTTCCATTTATAGGCAAGGGAGATTTGATGATAATTCAATGCAACTATTTTAGAGGGGGATTTTTTATATATAGAAAAGAAGTATTGGATGACTAGTTCTTGCAGAGAGCAGCCAAACCAGAGCAGCTTCACGACGGAGGATGATGTGGAAGATGATCACAGTAAATGCAGGGCAATTACTGCACTGACAAGGGTATTTGAGCAGGGCAGGGTTGTTGGCACTAACAGGCTCTCTTCACAGCCCAGCAATCATCAGATCAACTGAGGTAATGAGTCGGGTCTGACATTCAAACAACCAAACAAAAATCTTGACTTTTCTAAAAGGCACAATTTAGAAAAAAGAAATGCAGGCTTTAGTAAAGGGAATAAGAAACATGTTTTATTGTTGAGTAGTATAATACATTATAATAAATAATTCATGTCATATCCTGTATATTCTTGAAAAAGTTTTAAAATATTATAATTTATCTGACTGTCAGTTCTGATGCAGTAAGGTCTGGATTGAGGGTATATTCCTGTACAGAAGCCCTGAAAAACAATGACTTAGAAGAATTATTTCTACTCTTTGCTCTGGTGAACGATAGAATGTGTAATTTGCTAGAGCTAGCAGCTCACGTGAATGCCTTGATACTTTGTTTTGTTCAGCAATATCCAGTATTGAATCAGTATGCTCAACAATTCATAAAGAAGATGGGGTAAGATTCTTTTTATTTCTCAAATTGTGCTCATTTGATGAAGCCTTGCAGCTTGTGAAATCTTTGTGCTAAGGGTTTTGTAGTGAAAGCTGTTGTCTGCCCACTTCTTGGTCTGATTGTGCAAGAGAGATATCTGTGCATGTAAGTGGGTAACCATTTTTTATTTACATTCCTTCATAGTTCTTATCCATAGAAAAGTGAGGGAAATAAGGAAAAGGATCTGGGTGAATTTGGCAGGTTTGAAATAACGCCAGAATAGTATGCACACTGTAAGTGTGTGTTTTCTGTGTCTGTGGTATATATTGCTGAGGTATGCAGGGTATATTGGGTTTATACATCATGCTCTAGATAATATTTTTGTAGCACCATTTTTCTTCAAATTGATTTACTCATTCATTTTCAAAATCACAATAGTAGCATTGTTTGGTTGTAATATCACTGAAAAGAATGTAATTTAAATAAGTTAAACACAGCTACCAGTAAGTAATCTCATGAGCCCTTAAGTCATACTTCCACCATACCTCATTACAATCAATATTCCCTTCCCTTCCTCTGCCTGAAATTACTCATAATTCCGTGAATGTAGGGAATTATTCTATCTGACTGCATCAGACCAGAAATTTATTGCATTTGATTTTGGTCTTATAATTTCAAACAATACTGTGGAATACAGATTTTTTTTTTTTAACCTTTCTATAGTTGTTATATGATTACTATTTGGGACAGAAAGGAAGACAGTATCATGTCTGAGATAACAATGAAAAGTTTTAAGTCAGTATGGATTTTTAAACAACAATTAAACTCCAGGCACTGTAATGGTAACTGATAAATATAATGGATTTTTAGTTAAATATTCGGTATCAACCTGGGATTTAAAGGTCCCATGTGTTTTGCTTTTTTGATTCTCAGGTAAAAAAAACAAAAAGAAAAGAAAAAGAAACCTCTGAGCCTCTCTCTACCCTAAAATGATAGGCTGTTTTAGATGTTTGGTGAAAGTTCTCTATAGGAATTTAGCAGGTAACATGCTGACTATGATTTAATGACAGTACACACCTGTTTTGCAAATATCTGAAAACAACACAGAAAACTAGAATGGTGTGTAAATACTAGTAATGAGGCTGATCAGTCTTTATCTCACCAGGACTATATTTTCTAAAGCGGTATAAATGCAGTTCTATGTAATACTCCTAGACAGCCATGTGTTGGTATAATGAAAAACCAATTGCAAATATTACTTCACTAATCCATTTTCTCTTCCCTCGATATTGCAAGTTTTGTGTTTCGTTCTCTTTTTAATAAGTGGCATTGGTCTCCAAAAAATAGAGCTTAAATTAAAACTCTTTAGCCCCATATATTAAAGCCTGTATTAAGTACATGTATTAATTTGCTTTTAAAACAAAATTCTATCAGTGACAAATTGATAGGGTTTTGAGTTGAGAGTGAAGAGTCCACTTTTATACATACGTTCTCAGCAGCTTTGAACTGAGTTGATTTGTATAGAAGGTGCTTGACCACATCTTCTATGAAAACAACTGAAAGCAGCCATCAGTGTGTGACAGGATGCACTGCACTAAGTATAGATTGCATGTATAAACCCTCTACCTACAGTCACATTTCAGGTCATCTAGACTGAGCCCTGTGGCTCTCTGTATAGGATTGTGTCTTCATTTACTGACCATAACTGTAGGAACTGCTCTAGTTTCTCCAGAATTAGTCATGTGTCTCTTCCTGAGTTTATCTCAAACTGTGGACACTGGAGAGGATTAGTGGGTGCCTGCATGTCAAGAATTAAGGAATACAATATCTTATTGTCATGTCAGAAGACTTCCTGTACCCAGAGTGTGTAAAAATAAGTTCCTAAATAAAAAGGGAGGCTGAGATGCTAGCAGTTGAGTACAGCTGATAGCACACCTTGTCCTTATGCCAAACAAGCTTAAGATGGACCGCTAGTAAGGATAAAAGCAGGCATTCTCAGTGTAGACCACTTAGCCTTAGAAGACTAGCAGAATTTTGTATTGAAAGAAACTTTCTAGAATCTCAAAGGCAAGAATCATGAGACATTTTCCACTTTCCATCCCTGCATACCCCATTTTCTATAAAATATAGAAAAGCAGCTTTGATAAAGCTGGTCTCCTTTATGTGCATTGCAACATAAAGAGCACTGAGAGGTTCCACAACCAGATAGCGTAGTGTGAAGTATAGCCAGTCTTCATTTATACTGTTCATTCATGACTCTAAGAAACTAATAAGGTATTCCCTCTCATGAAACATTGTTTATGATCATTTCTATTCTTCCCATATACTCAGAGGCTGCACTGAAAAATCCAGTATCTGATTATAGAATAATCTGAGCAGGTTTTTGCAAAAAACTGTTCTTGTTTTTAAATATTTACTATTTAAATATTTTTACTTAGCAGGCCTGTAAGATCAAGGCTCCATTATTCTGAACACGGTATGAACACAAAGCTTAAATAAATCATAGTATGTCTCAAATGATTTTTAAATGAAATGATGCAATTCTGAGGTAGGTCTTCTGTCTGCTTATTGGGTATATTAATTTCTAATATCAAGGAAAAATTCCTAAAGTAGAATCATATTTGACACTAATCTTCCCTTTCCTGTGGACTGCTAAGGTTTCTGACTGCTAAACATTACTGTACTAGCTAGTAGTTTTAGGAGAGTATGTGTAGCTTTTCAGTGAGGACCAGCAAAGAGGAAAAGCAGAGCACAGGTTTTGTAAATCTCATTTAAAATATATTTTTCCAAGTATTTCAAACACCTGAAGGTGCTACAGATTAAGTAAAGAGACTGTACCTGAAATGGTGGAATAAACAGTAATAGGGATGGGCAAATGGGAAGACTACCTGTTACTGACTATCAGGGAGATCAATCTTCAAAATTGCATCAGCTCACTTGAGTACTGAAGTTTCCTTTTTGTTTTACGCTTGTCTTCTTGATTGCACTAGAGTGTTCTGCATGTACATTAGTAGGAGTGTAGTCAATTAATTAAGGAAAGTGATTATTCCCATAATAGCATTTATTATACCACATTTAAATACTGTGAGCAATTCTGGCCCTCCCAGTAC